>JAQIXB010001115.1:0-12070 GCA_034697405.1 Mesoplophora pulchra
AACATTTTATTGAATAAACTATTTTTTATATTATTTTCTCGATTTTGGACATTTCTCGATTATGGCAACACATTTTCCCTGCCCAACTGGTTGCCAAAATCGAGAACAGAGTGTAAATTGAATATAATTTTTTATACGTATAATATGTGCGTTTTATCAGACACTGTTTAAAGGGAACATTTATTGATTAATGATTAAAATTCAATTTTCAGTATATTATAATTAAATATTATTATTTATAAATAAATAAATTAAATAATATATGCATTTTTATTGCACATAATTGTCTATGATATATATCCATAAAGATAATGGACATAATATTAGAGGCGACCGATTCTTTAATTTTAAACGATTTTTATAAATCATTAAATAATTACGGAATAATTTCAGAAAAAATTATTAAAAATGATTGCATCGTTCGTCAGTTCATATCTCTTTATATTATAATGTATTTCGGCGTACATATTATTTACTTTATATTTTCATCACTTTCATATTATTTTATTTTCGATCATAATAATATGAAAAATAAGAAATTCATCAATGGACAGATACGAATGGAAATAAAAGCATCGGTCACGTCCTTTCCATGGATGGTGTTAATAACGGTGCCGATATTCATTGGTGAAGTGAGAGGTCACTCTAAACTCTATCGAAATATTAATCATTATGGATATGGATATTTAATAATTTCCATTTTTGGATTCATCATATTTACAGATATATGTATTTATTTTATTCATCGATCTCTTCACATTCCATGGTTTTATTATCGATTTCATAAATTACATCATAAATGGATAATTCCGACGCCATTTGCGGCGTATGCATTTAATCCGATCGATGCGATCGCACAGTCACTTCCGTATCATATATATGTGTTTATTTTTCCTTTTAATTCATACGTATATTTAATATGTTACATTTTAGTTAATCTTTGGACCATTTTAATTCACGACGGAAATCACATTATGAACAATGATATAGTTAATGGCAGTGCTCATCACTATGTCCATCATTTAGATTTTTTATATAATTATGGTCAGTATTTTACAATCATGGACAGAATATTCCGATCATACAAAAAGCCAAACATTAAATCTCATCATTTAACTAAAGTTAAATAATTATTAAAATTTCAAAATTAAAAATTCATAAATTTAATATGTATTTTATTTTAAATATTAATGCAAAAAAAATATCATTTTCTAATATTAATGGTTTTTAACATTAAAATAATGTGAACGAAAATATGTTTTTAATTTTAAAAATTCTTTTGAATAAATGCTATTCAAAGGCTATACCTTAACTAAAATGAAGAAATGTGAGAAATATTTTCAAAGATTCAATGAACTAATTTTTAGGTGATATTTTCACGTCATCATCATCGTCTTCATCTTTAGATTCTTCGTGAAGAAACACATATTCACGTGTACTGAATCCGAATTTAATCACATCCTTTTCAAAGATCTCATAATACCGTTTCGGGTCAATTTTATTATTATTTACATATGTTCCGTTCGAAGATTCTAAGTCAATGACGTACGGTCTCACCCTTTTACCGATTGTACCGTCGTCTCTTTCATAATCAGTTAATCGAAACTGAAGAACCGCGTGTTGTTTAGAACATGACGGATGATCAATTGGAATGTCCGCAATTTTCCGGTCTCTGCCCAAAAGGTATGCACTCTGACGATGTAATGGAATAAATGGTAATGCGTCATCACCTTTAAATGGATAAAAGCGCCATCGTCTTTTGGGTCTCCGTGCTTCAGGCGGTTCCACATACTTAATAACGACGCCATTGAATGTGTTTGTGTCCGCCGCTAATTTCCCGGTTAATTCAAAATTCGGCTTTAATTTTTCGGACGTTTTTTCTTTACTTTCTTTTGACCAAAACCCTTCTTTATTATAATCGGGTTTTTTTCTAACTCTTCTTTCATCGTCCGTTTGTGGCTCTTCTTTAATGCGGCGCTTTTTCCAATCATCGCCGATATCATCATCATCTTTACTTTTCTTAAGTTTCATGTCATCATATCTATGGTGTGAATGTGTTTTTCGGTGCTCATTTCTGTGCCCATAGTGTTTAGCACTGTGTTCTTCACGCGCACGGATTTTTAACTCTGAAAATGATATCCTTTCACCATCATCATCGTGTTTATGTCTATCTCTGGACAAAGATCGTCTTTTTCTTTCTTTCGTTTTACATTCGGCATTACGATTGTGTCTTCGATCATCACTCATTTTTATTTAACACAAAAATAAGAAAATATTTCCAAAATTCAATGGCATATGAATCATATGATATGATTTAATTTAAAAACGTAAATGTGCATATGACTTTTATATTTTGCGTCATTTTACATCACTGTGAATGATCATATGTGACATGACAGTGGCGCCATTCATGGCCTTTAATATAATATATGCATATTCAACGATACCATAGATATGTTTTCTTTATTATGATATTTCGCACCGTAAATTCAATAAAAAAAGTTTTATATATTAATATAACAGAATTTAGTTAAATTTAATGTTTTTAAAGCATAATTACAATTATTTATGATTAAAAATATTATATTAAAAACTCATTACAATTGAATTAAATAAAATTGAATTTAACTTTAATGTATTAATAAACTAAATAACTAAATAATAAACTTTTTATGCTGTTTATTGCAATTTGCACATTATGTTATTTTAATAAATAAAATAAAAGTTAATTTAATTATATTATTTTTAATTATATTAAAATAATTATATAAATTATGTATTTTTATTTCAGATTTTAGCGCCATTAAATTTTAAATATTTTTAATCATATTTAAAATTTTCAAAAATAAATTATATACATAATTGTATATAATTATTATATATTTTTATTAATCATAAATTAATTTATAAAAAAATATGAAAAATATAAGCAAAGTTTTTATTGGTCATTATGGTCTAATTATTACTTAAAAGTTTTAAGTTAAAACGTACACATTCATACATTAATTTATTTAAATATTTATGAATTTAAAAAAATTAAAAAATCACTTTTAAGTGATATTAAAATTATTTTTGTCTATGGTCTTATAATTCATTGAATTTGGGTTAACTCAGGTTAAATGAGTTTAGATCAAATCTTTATGAGTCATATGACGACAAATCATACGCTGTGTACAGTCTTCGCCTTTAATTAAGAGAGTTTAATATACAGTATTATACTATGCTCTTAATTTATGTACTTTCAGTGTATATGTATGCTCATTTTTTGTAATAAAAGTCATTATTCTCATGACATTTTAAATTATATTTAAACGCTTTTATATTATTTAAAACGATTAAAAATTTTAAAAATATATTTAAATTATAATTATTTAAAATAATAAATTTGAGATTTTTTTAAAATAAAAAAAATAACTAAAGAACTAATTATTAGCAAAGAACAGGAAAAGACGCATAATAATTAAGAAATCACACTCATGACACGTGATTTTAAATTTTATTTTACTTTTATATGATGCTATTTTTTGAAATTTAAGTTTAAACCATTTTTATGATGTCTCTTATTTTTTGAGACAATAATTATATCATATAAAAATGTCCGTAAAATAATAATATGGTTATATTTGTATATTATTCTAATAATATTTATAATAATTTTATTTACCGTATTTATTATAATAAAATGAATAAAATATACTTTTATGAAAGTAATGCACTTTTATCGAATTACATTTTATCCACTTTACCTTTCGCTGATAAGTACACTTTGAACGTTTTTCGACAATTTCGATAATTAATATAGTCATTTACATTATTTGTTTTACAGTAACCTTCATTTTCCAAGAGATATATTGAAATTGAATAGGGATATGATTCTTCTTTTTATATGCGGTCGAACAAGAATTACGTTCAATTTATTTGAACCAATGTTTAAAAATAAATAAAACGTAATTCTTGTACGACCGCATGTAAAATGCAGAATCGCATCCCTATTCAATTACAATATATCTCTTGGAAAATGAAGATTACTGCAACAAAATTGTTACCTATGATTTATTAATTTTTTTATTTTTTAAATATTTTATACATTTAAAATTTCCATTTTTGACTAAATTTTTTTTACAAGTAGAAAGCACTTACACAATAGAAAAAAATACTTTTCTATAAACTTCAGGTTTATTACTCTTATTTCTCACTCAATTGGCAAAGATTATATATGTCAATTACAAAATTAAAATATAAATGTGTACCGAAACTAGCGTTAGTTATTAAACACACTTTATAATGTTAATTAATATGCTAAAAAATTATGTATAATGATAGTTTCAATACACATTTATATTTTGTAATTATCATATAATCTTTGCCGATTGAGAAAGAAATAGGAGTAAATTCGAAAAAGCGTACTGTCAACAAAGTGATTGTCGATAAAATGAATGCTTTTATATAATTTACTTAAATGTAATTATAAATGTAATTTTTATCATAATTAATGAATAAATACACATGAAAGGAAAGTTATGATAAAAGGAAAAATAATTTCATTGAAATTAATTTGCATTTTAATCGATTTTATCTCTAAATATAAATAAATAAAGTTTAACTCTTAATGAACGAACATCAATTTTATACGTAATAACCCATCCATATCCAGACTGTCCACAAATATTAATATAAGTTTATGATGTCATGCATTATAACCATAGCTTTTTATGTATAAATTTGTTTATTTTCCAATTTTCACGTTCATTTATTTAAAAAATAAGGAATAAACAATCGATAAAAGAAAAAAGTGGAATTTTAGGGAAAAAACAAAAAAAAAAGAAAATAAATGTCTTAAAATGATTGTTATTACATGATCGGTGCTCATTTCTTAGTTTTCTCCAAATATCTTTTACCATAAAAAAGAAGGAAATCCCGCAAATGGATGATTATGACACATTTGCCATTAGATGCAAAAAACATTTAAAGTGCTTTAAAGTGTAGTATGCTAATTTAAGCCTTATAACTGTTCGAGAGGCCGATAGGGGTCGTATATGTCGAAAATTTAATTTAGTGGCCAATAGGAGTCTTTGGGGTAAGATCCAAAATATCATAATAATGGCAGAATTTCAAAGATTTTTTATATCGTAATTTTGGCCTATGTGTGGATGAATCATTTCTATAGTTTCAAATATTTAAAATGTTTAAAATAATTTTAAAAAAATTAATTTTTATTAAAAAAGTGTATGGATGGTCTGATCGGTCATTATGAGTTAAAATGAAAATGATGATCATAATGAATGCCTCATTATTAATTAAAAATATTATAATTTATTATTCATAAATGTCAATTTAAAATATTAAAAATATACATACGTCTATGTACGTAAATCGTATGTAATATTACTAAAGTTTTCAAAAAAAAGAGATAAATAATTTGATATTAAAGAGGTTTTAAAAAATAAATTTGAAAAAACTAAATTCAAAAGAAATTACATTATTTCGGGCATACAATAAAACGTTATATTTTTAAAATATAAATTTTTATTCATTAAAACATTATAATTTTTAAATTATATAAAAATATCAATATTCAAATGTTTATTAAATTGTATTGTTTTAATTAACCAAAAATGTATGGCGTCAAAAATTTTGAAATTAATTAAAATGACACAAAATACATACGCATGAATTATATAATATTTAAATTATTTTTTTATATTTTTCAAATTTCATACATACATTTTTAAAAGTTTTTAAAATCCATTTTCGCCAAAAACCTGTCCTTAGAAAGTATGAATATAAATAAATTGTTATTAAAGATTATGTTTTTTAAATTCAGTGCTATACACTGTTTTGATATATATAAACATGATATATAAATTGATATAATTCATAAGAAAATTGCATTTATTTTTCAATTAATTTTGAATTTTCATTTAACACAATTCTTTTAATTACACATAAAATTTTAATTAATTACATTCTAAAATAACATTTTAAAAAAATTAATATCAAAATATCGTTTTAATATTAATTTATTTTAAATGTAATTTTAACATAATTAAATTTTCAATAAAATTTGTTAAAAAAATCAAAATTTGATATTAATTAAAGACATTTTATTTACAAATAAAGTTATGTTTAATTATACATCAAAAATTAGATTTTATTAATTATATTGACACAAAAAAATATTTAATGATTTTTAAAATATACGTTTAATATAAGTTTAATAATTAAGTTATTAATTAAAAAATCATTTAAAAAATCATATTTTTTGTTATTTTTGTTACTTTAAGGAACTCACACATTTTCGTATTTAAAGGCACTGAAAAAGCACTTTTACATAATGAATATATAATGATAAAAAAATCTGTAATCATTTTTCAAAAATAAACACATACATACATATAGCATCTGTGATTAAAGAATTGAATTAAATATTTCAAAATATTTTCAGTAAAAAATGTCGTTTTTATAATAATAAAATCATAATTATTGGTCCATAAAATGCATATTTTATATATTTATATATATATATATATATATAAAATGTGTAATATAATAATAAAATTAATTAAAATTACATTTACATTAAGATATAATGTATCAAATGATTTACAATATATGTATAAATTGATTGATATTAATATTTTAATAAAATATAGAATTAAATGCTACAAAATTAAGTGCTAATAATGAGTGTCATTATACTTTAAGAGTGGCAATTAATTGGCGATTCTTTTTTGATGCTGATAATGAATTACTTTTTTCGTTTACGGCTAAGCTTTGGACACATGTTAATAGTTTACATTCACCGTCCCAAATCGCTTTGTGTTTATCGTGAGTCTATCAAAATATATATGTTAATTATAGAATTTTATGGTAAAATTATTATTTTAATTAATCATTTTATCAATTATCAGGAAATGAGTGTACAGACTCAATGTATCATTAAATTGTGTCATGGAACTTACACCATAGTAAATTCATAATTTATATAATATAAATTATATTAAAATATGAAAAATAAATTTAATTATGTGCATGTAAAAAGAGAAAATCATTATTTTAGAATATTAATTAAAAATTAAAACAATTAAAATGACGGTCAAAATAATAATTAAATGCATTAATTACGGCTGATAAATTCCTGCGCCATGTATTGTCACATTTCCCATCACATTCGGGACAGGGCCGTTCCATAGCGTAACCTCCGCATTCACTGCAGTCTAAAGTGACATGGTCCTGGTGCCAACTAACACCACAACTAGTTTTAGATCAACAATAGCATGTCATATTAGAAATATAAATATACTCTCATGTCATAGCATAACAATATGCTAAATATATTTTAATATTTTAATGAAATAAAATATATTTATCATTATGACTATGACTATGACTATTGATTTTATTAAAAGTATAACTTACGTAAAACATGAATTATATAATGTTCGTAATCCTTCGATGGTAAACATATCGTGAATTAAGTCCTCAGCACTTATAGTGGATTCCATTGAAGTAATTGAAGATGATGAGAACCAATTTGGGTATAATAGCGTAGTATCGATATCACTATTACTTTCACTGAATTCGTCCTCCTGACGTTTCAATATATCTTTAGGTGAAAACGTTTCAATATAAAGACGGCACCGATTTTTCGACCTATGAATTAATGGATCGGATTGAGAATGCCGAATCTGAAGATCTGTTAATTATTAAAAAGAAAAATTTCACTAAAATATAATACAATAGCAATAAACTAAAATATTATGACGAAAATAAATTAGAGTTAAACTATTATCATATTTATACAGAATGTTTACATATAATTATATATTTCACATTTAAAATGAAATTATTACATAATGAGTGACTTCAGAATAACTCTTTTATTTAAATCCAAAACATGTATAAATACGCGCAGAAAATCATTAAAAACAAATATATGCAGACTTTAGTGAAATGTGCACACTTTGAAAAAATGAGAGATAAAATACAAAAATCACTTAAAATTAGTAATATTTTTGATTCTATTTTTATATAAAAGATTTTAGGACATCTTTAATTTGTATGGAGATGTTTCATAACTTTAAAAGCACTTTTGGATCATTTAGTGTCACTATTACTATAACTATTGCTTAGTATTATTTGGGTCGCAATACTCACTTAAAATTTATATTTCACTTTACTTTTATACTGCAACTTTTGGGCGTCGTATTCTTTTCTTTACCTCTACCATAATACAACTTATTACTCACAGCCACAGCTAGTGCTAGTTGATATACACGAGAAAAAGTATTGCATCATTTAGCACATTTCATGTGAATAATCCTCTGATTCTGCTGAATAACCTTAACCAAGCTAACCTGAGCCAAGATACTAGCTAATATATATACTAGTTACACCATATACGCTATATACTAGCGTATATGTAAATAAATATAAACACAGCCCCGTGGTTACTAATGTAAACTATGACATAATAAAACAACAATATAAACAGCGTACATTTTTCATTAACTATAAGACACTATTCATTGAAGCGTCAATAGCTAACACTAGTGTTAAATTGGCTCATACTACTTACTAGTTATTGACCATCACCTACTTTTATCCTTTACTTAAATTTTATAATAATTATATTAAATATAAAAAGTTTAAAAGTATTGTGCCGCGAAATTTAATATATTATTTGCATAATAAAATGCGTATGTAATAGCAACAGAAGAGAGTACTAAAAAGAGCACTAAAAGTATACTTAAATAGTTTACATCAGATATTTAATTTCATTTTACAATATATGTGTACGCGGAAGTTTTATCAGAAATTATTATTAATATATATTAATATATTATATATTCACATATTAAATTATAAATCAATAGTTTTAAATGTGAATAAATGACAGATACAGTTATGTATTCTTAAATTTAATTTAAAAATATCTGTCATTATTTATGCTAAAATCTAAGGAAATGATTAACTGTGATCTATGATTAAATCTAAAAATTAAATTCTTAAATATTTCGTATTAAATTAATATTAATATGATTATACAGTATTTGATATGAATTTTATATTTATAAATTTTAATTTTATTATAAATAAATAAACACATAATACATAAATAACACATGAGACAAACATAATAAAATTATCGTATTACTTTTTTATAAAATTAAATTTTCGAAAATATTTTTTTTATTAAAAACATTATTATAAAACATAATATTTTAATATTTAAATTACATATTTACTTATGTATTATTTACAATTTAATGATATTTATTATATAATAAAATAATAATTACGTTTTAAGAAATGAGTTTAGTGGAACATTGAGAGAAATATGACTTTCACGTGTACACTTAAGAAGTTTAATGTGTATACTGATTTCAAATAAATTTTATAATAATTTTATTTTATATTATATTATATGAGTATATTATATTGTATTATATAACAAATAATAAGTTTTCTATGCACAGACAATAGTGAGCATATAAAGAATTTGAATGTGCATTTTATATGTGTTTAAAGATGACATTTTCCTTAATGACGAATGACAGAATATGTTATAATGAATTAATAATAAATTTAAAATGAAATAATAAACTAATGATACATATGATATCACGCGGTAAATGCGTGTTTCATTTAAATATAAAACATTTACTCATAAAGATATAAATATGCATATATATGTGCATATATATGTGCGCATATTTACTATCACTATATACTACAGAGTTCATAGTATATATGACTTACCACTAGTGTCGTTCACCCATTCTATGAGTGGCGGTGATGGTGATTTCGGCAGAAAAAGCACTGAAACACTCTTAGCATGAGGCATTCGTTCCCAATGTTTATAAATATACTATGAATGTTCACGAAAATGCACTTTAGTTATAAGTTCATTCTAAAATGGTTAAATAATCGTATGACGATGATCTTATGTCTTATGCCAAACTCAATATTATCAATACTTTAGTTGAAATATGCACATGACATTAAACCATGGCATAAGATCTTTGCTTTTAGTATACACTAATATACACTAATATACACTAATATACACTAGTATACGCCAATATATTTAGTATAAAAGAAAACATCACTTTAAAAAGATCATAAATAATAAGAGAAAAGCATAAAAATTAATTATGAAGAATCAGTTTGAATCTTTGGCAAAAGTCACTATTATTAAACATCGAATGGAATAGTAATTAATGAGCACTTTGAAATTTCAGTCAATTTTAACACAATGCTTTTTTGCATTGAGAATTCACTTCACATAATACAAATGTACATAACTTCATTCATTCATAAGGTATAGTACAAATATGTACTAGTATGAACTAGTAAATGAACTCATCTGAAAATATAAAAAACAATAATGATAAAAGTGTAAAGAACTTTCATTTATTTATTTTTAAAATAATAATAAAAAAATATTGAAAATGCTCACACTATAATTTGACTGAAAATTGTGTACATGACATGGCATGGCTCTGAGTGACTAAATAGTAATAGTAAAATACGTACCAAAACTGAATGCAAAGAAAAGCAATGTCAGTGACCTTTTTTCTGGCTCCATATTCTGTTTGAACTGAGCAAAGCAACTAGCACGAAATGCTAGTTGTTAACAGTCAGCCCCTACAACAGCTAAAAACTTCGGTCGGTATTTGGTTGGGTCTGCATCAGGTTTTCGCCCAAACACGGGTTAAGCCATAAATTGGGAGGGAATCAATAGGAGTTACTTGTGTATAAGTACAGTACTAGCACTAGTATTAGTGCTATTGATGGGAACTGAAATGAACGTGAACAGTGTCTGACATGCTTTTCAATGCAATACACACCGATACTGAGAGAGTGAATTATTATATACCATAGTACATGGTGATATTAGTTGCATTGGAATATGCTATTGATATTGTATATTACTACAGAGTGTATATATTGTGATCGACTTTTATAACACCACCTTTTTGCAGACATTTGAAGCGTCTCTTAACTTTGGCTTTTCCATGTATTTGGGTAAATGGATCATACACTATACCCTATTTAATAAAAAAATATTTTTAAACCGGATATATGTACATCTACTAGCATACACTAACATACACTAAAAATCAGTAATGGATTTTTTCGGAATTTTCCAAATGCTTATAGTAAACGAAATCCTTCGAAATTATGGTTTATGCCCGTGAATCATACGTTTATAAGCATTTTGAAATGCATTTATTTCATCGGATTTTTCACAATTTTGTTTAATTGGAAAATGCTGACATTTTATTTCCGAAATTTTGTTTTATAATTCCGAAGATTTTCCATCTCTGCTAAGCATATACAAGTATATACAGGGTGATCCAAATGAAATGACCTGAAATAAAAAGGCTCCCATTTAAAGGGTATTAGATTTTTTGAAAATTTTTTTTCATAAATTTATCAATGAATAGCTGGGGTTTTGTTATTTAATAGTTTTCTAATTAGTCACGTGATATAAATTTATTAAAAGTTCAAAAAAAGTGAAAAATGACATTTTTTTCACTTTTAAATTAATTTAACTTTTTATAAGATAATAGGAATAGGTCATGTGATATATCATTGGATTCAGTGTTAAAATATATTTCCATTGATATATCACATGACCAATAAAACATTTCTAAAATTGTTTTAATTAAAAAAACACATTTTTCAAATTTAAATATAGAGATGATCCCTCATAAATATAATTTTTATTTTTAATTAAAATTTAAGAAAATAGAAACATAATGCAAAAGGAACCATGTTTCTATCTATTATGGTTTTTGAGATATTAATTTTAATATTTTTTTTGAAAATAAATGATTAATAAAAATAACTTTAAAATTTTTTATTCGATACCCAATTTTTATAATGCATTAAACATTTATTTAAAATAAACACATACATTTAAAAATCAATTAAACATAACATTATTAAGTGATAAGTGAATCATTAAATATATTTTCATATGTAATATAACATTTATTAATTTTATATGATTTATTATTTTAACATTTGATCATGTGTAATGTATATACTATTCACGTGT
>JAQIXB010001116.1:0-12070 GCA_034697405.1 Mesoplophora pulchra
GATTTCTTTATATTGATTTGGTTAGGTTAGGTTAGGTCTACGGGGAAACTATGGTTAGGTCAAAAAAGAAAAAATAAATAAATGACGTTATTTATTGTGAAAATATGATTACTCATGGAACTTGCAAATAAGCTACAGGCACCTCTTAATATGGTATCTAAAAGTGAATTAAAACGTCATTTTTTATTTTTTAAATTTTAATTTATTTAAACTCTAATTTTTAATTCATTATTATTTATAATTACTAATTAATGATAAAACAGCATTAAAATATAAAAACATTTTATAAATTAATTATAAAAATGAATTATAAATTTTAATGATGAAAATTTTTGAATATTAATTCAATGATGTAATTTATTGTATTAAATTTTATTAAATTTAAACCGTAATTTTTATAAATCATTATGACATCATATTTAATGTGTTTTATTGTATTAAACACGTTTTATATAATTATATAATTGAATTATATTTAAATTATAAATATAAACATACGCATAATTTAGAGATATTATTTAACATATAAATAATTATGAAATTAAAAAAAAGTGTAAAATGTTCATTTTCAAATAAAAAGAAAAACGCTTTAAATGCAATGAATGAAATAAGTTTTATTCAAAATAATTATCATGATGTAAAAGAAAAGCATATAATTGTCGATGTCCCAAAAAACTATCATTGTGAATTAAAAGTATATCTAAAGAAATACGCGATTAACGATTTTTATAAAAAATTTCGGCGCAAAAAAGATGATGTAAATAATGAAAAACAAAAGGAAAATGTAAATTTTAAGGTCATGACATTCGAACTCTTAAATGGTAACATAATACCGAAAGGATTTTATTGCGATAAAAAACTCTCATTTTAAAACTCAAATTTTATTACAAATATTTAGTCATATACATTCTAATGACATATTTTATGTTTATATTTATATTATAATCAAATATTTAAATGTAATTATGTATAACAATAATATTCATTAAAATTATTAAAAAATTTAACTAAAACTTTAGACAAAATTTTTTTATCATTATATAATACGCATTAACATGATATTGAATATTCTTTAATGTCATACAATACTTTTGTAATACATTTTTATATTTATATACATAATTCGAGATTTTGGAGTGGACTCTATGCGTATATTTATGCGTATATATGCACATGTTAAGAATTAACTGTGAACTCAATTGCATAAAGTCCACTCCAAAATCTTAAATACTGTATATATACTTAAATACTAAACGATTATATAATACCAAAATATTAAAATACTTTAAAATAAAATATAAAATTTAATTTTTCATAAATACATTTTTATGAATTTTTTGATGAATATTTTTATGAATGCATTAATTATAAAAATGCATTTAATGCATGTAATAATATAAAAGACAATGAAATGTTTTTATATAATAAAGGATATGATAACGATGTTTATATGAAATATGTAATGTAAATATAAAAGTATTTTCGAAAAAAAAGCAATAAATTACATGAATGAATTTATCACTTCATTTTTCACAATATTTTTTAGGATAAAATATTTTTTAATTTTGAATTTTAGATAATTATTGATACAATGGGCATGTCATACATTACTTATACATGTGCATAGCTCCGGGAGGACCATAGGCAGTTTCGGCTCTTTTCTGTTTCTGATGGACATAGTAACAAAAGAATACGGTGACAGCGAAAGCCCCCGCCACAGCGACAGCGCCTACAGTCAGACCCGCGATGGCTCCGGGATCCAAAGACCCTATAGTAACACGTTATTTCATTCTTTTATTTTTAATTATTTTTTCTTTTTTATCAAAAAATTAAATAATCGTTTCATTATTAAATTTCATTTATTTATTTTTAAATGATAAAATTTAATTCATGAAATATACAGCGAAACTAATTAGTTACTCGTATTTACCTCTTCTTTCCCCATGTCTTCCTTGTCCGAGATCGTAGTTACCCCCGACCTGACATCTTATTTGTGTCACACACAATGATAATAATAGCACTGAAAAATAAGTATAACTAGTATAAGTATAAGTATTAGTATAAGTATAAGTATAAGTATGGCGTAATTTTAATTAACACAAATTTTAATTAATAAATAATTTTAAATAAAATAACATTATATACCATATGAACAGATATTAAAAATGCAAATTCTATTATTTAAAAAATACATCATTATTATTTTAATTAATTAAATCACGAAAATTAAAATCTGTAATTATAATGGTAATTTTCTATATAATATGAGTAATAAGAGTAACACCCAAAGTATTACTTAAATTATTTCGTTGCATTTAATTGAACAGTATTCGTATAAAATTCTGTTAGTTATTCTGCTAGTTAATGCTAGTTAACTTGTTATTTGCTTTTCATACACGTTAATAACGAGATAAAAGATAAGAGACATTTTTTGTTAGTATCATCATCATTATTGGACAGACTTTGATCTTCCGAGTGTTAGTCTCATGGATACTCTCAGATAATATTGCCATTTCTATTGACAATAATCACTTTATATATTAGAATCCATACTAAAATTCTTACTAAAAGTAATACCATATTTATTACTATTATATTCTATTATTATTACTTAAAAATAATAATAATAATCCTATAAAAGTTAAGAGACCCTTAAGTAGCAAATTGCATATATTTATGTCAATAATTCACTTTTAAAATGTCCATTATTTAGTGTATCATTATTATGATGTTCTAATTAAAAGCACAATTTTATGGCATTTTATTTTAATTTTATTTTTAATTTTTATTTAATATATTTAATACATATTTAATTATTATTATAATTATAAATATTATTTAATATGATTTTTATATTTTACTCCAATTTCTTTTTCACTGTGCAAAGATTATATGACAATTACAAAATGCAAATATGAATGTGCACAAAAACTATTGTTATTATTATAATAATAATTTTATTATTATTTTTTTGAATAAAATATACAAAATGGGAATAGGAACAGCGTCTCATACATTGCCAATGGGAGTAAATGATTTATTTAAAGGAAAACTAAAAATAATTTTAAATTTTAGTTATAAATTACAATATTTACATTTTATAAATTGATTTAAGTTTAGTTATAATTATTTATATTTACTTTAAAAAAATTCTAATTTAATATTTTTTAAATATATTTTTAAATAAAAAATAATTTTAAAAATTATAAATAAAAAATGATTAAATTTAATTTAGGTTTAGTTTACATTATGTGATGTTTGCATTTAATTTTAAAAATTAATTATAAAAAATGTTTATTAAAATTGATTAAAAATGCTATTATTTAAATATGATTAATTAATAGAATAAAATTAAAATAAATTACATTTTTTGCTAAAAATAAATTCTTTTCCTTTTTTGTAATAAAATATTTCAAAATTCCATTTATGTATATTTATGCTATAGTTTAGTAATGTTAATATAATTAAATTTTTATTTAAATATTTTTTTAAATATTTATTTTTTTAATGAAAATGTATAACAATAGTTTTAAATTATATTCATTGAACTAATATTTAATGTGATAAAATTATGGCCCAATTTAATGAATTCTTTGTTTGTATATGTAATTAGATTTAACCATTACATGGTACTTCCAATAGTGTTTCTTCAAAAACCTTAATTCAAATAAAAATACAAAAACTTTGAAATTATTAATGTTATATATGTTATTAATGTAATATATGTTATTTAATCATCATAATTATCCAATTGTGGTACAAAATTTTGCGAAAAAAAAGAAAAAAATAGAAAAAAATTAGTGAAAAAAGACAAAAACAAACAAAATAAAGGCAAAAATTGCACAAAATTAGTAAATCTCAAAGCGATTTTATTAAAAATAATTTATGCATTTAATCATATATACACTCTTTTCCCGATTTTTGCTAAAAGTTGGGCAAAAAATGTGTTGCCATAATCGAGAAATTTCCAAAATTAAGAACATTGTATAAAAAACATGTTTATTAAATAAAATACTAAAACAAATTAATAAAAATAATGTCAGAGGCATATAATTTATTGACTATTTTATTGAACTGTTTAATAATTAAGTTATTTATTATTTAAAAATATTATTTTTAATTTTTTTACCCGTATCTATAATAATTTGTACATAACGAATAAGACAGAATAGACTAGTTAACTAAAATCCATATTATTAAAAAGCAACAATTATAATTTGGGTTAACTATAATCATATATTACTAAAATACAATATGTGTGCTCTAAATGTATCATAAATGCGCAGCTTAATGCGCATATATGTCAAGGATTATATAAACATATATAAACATTAGGTGCACATTTATGATACCTTTAGAGCACACATAGGATATATTACCATATGCATTTATATGTCAAAACATTTTTAGTGTTAATTATAAAGTTTTCAAAATTGAAAAAAATTTAAATTATAAAACATGTATTGGGAATTATAAAAATGTTGCCATAATAAAAAAAAAATTACCATAATCGAGTGATGCCAAAATCGAGAACAGAGTGTATAAATGTATATTTTGGCATATTTTAGTTTATTTTTAGGTAAATTAAGCATAAATAACTATCCTAAAATAAAAAATACTAAAACAGAGGTTTGCTAATTCCTAAATTTCTTGACTCCCAAGACTCCTGAAATTTTTAAACATGAGGTAGAAATAAAATAAAAGTAAAACATATAATAATATTTTCATTAGTATATTTAAGAATAATGTATTAGTAAATTTAATTAAATTATATTTTTTTCATTATATTACACTCTGAAATAGTATCATACGTTTAAATTGCATCTTAATATGCATGAATTTTATACCTATTATGTGAGTGATGTTTATTTGTTTACATTCACACACATATTCAGATGCAGTTTTAACTTATGAGGCTACTTCAAAGTGTAATATAATGAAAATAATTATAATTTAATAAAAATTAATTAAAATCTACAAAAATAGAATTAAATTTAGTATAAATTGAGAAAAAAGGGCAAAAATGGCAGAGTGGAAAAAAGTGGGGCAAAATTCAAAAATGAGAAAAATAACATTTAATTGCTCCTAAAATAGTTATTATATATATATATATATATACATATATGTATATGATCAGTGTATTGTTTCCCTCAAATATCTTTTACTATAAAAAAGTGGAACATCCCGCAATTGGATAAATATAATAATCATCAGATTTTAATATATTATATTATAATTTAAATTATACGTTACAAATGCATAACAATTTTATAATACATAATAATTTGAAATTTTATATAATTCTATATCGTCTCAGATATTAATTGTATTTAAATATTTTTAATAATTCTTAACATTTAAATAAAACAATTAATGTGAAATTAGTATTAAATTCATGTAATTTAAGACACAAATAATTATGAAAAATATAATATATCATAATTACCACCATCGTAGTGATAAATTACTTTTGTTCAGCCCTAAGAGTAATGGAAATTTGAGTATAGTGTTTATATGTATTTATATGTATGGCAAAATAATGAATCCGATAATTATAAAGTGATATTTTTACGTTTTACCCTAATATTTAACGAATTCCTAATGATAATAGTTCTTAATTTAACATCAAATCCGACCGTAAAAATGACTAAAAAAAGTTTATAATTAATTCCATTTGTAGTGAATATGACAGAAATTTTAGCCTAAAATACTATTTTAATAATATTTTAGTGTATTTAATGGTAATATGCATCGCATATGCATACGTTAGCGTGCATGTTGACGATACCTTTGATCACACATGTATAACCGTATACATTTACATAAGTTATATGTCAAAGCATTTTTAGTGTCATCTATAAAAGTTTCCAAAATCGAGAACAGAATGTAAATGTTATTTCAACATATAATACATCTCGAAACTTAATTTTGTCATTGAATTGTATAATGCGTTTAAATTACGCAAAAATCTCAGTATTTAATTATTATATTTATTTACATTTTTTTGCTTTTATACACTCATTTTATTAGCATTGTATATATTATCATGCGAAAATATTATTGCAAATGTTTTCTCATAATTTAGTATTATTAAACGCATTATAACTCAATTAGAAAATTAAATTTAGAGATGTATTATATGCTGTAACGTTTAAAAGTGTTCACTCTTTTAAAGTGCGGAACCGTATAAATATTTATTGTATGCTTTTAATCACATTATTATATAATTTTAGAATTTATATTTCATATAACAATATAATGGAAAATTTAATAGAAATTTAAAATAAAAAATAAATTAATGAATGACAAAAGATAGGGATTTGAATCGGCAGATTTTAGCATTAATACCAATAATTAATAAAATTAAATACAATAATATACAATTTACATAACAATATACATAATAAATGTATAAAAAGCTTTCTATAAATGGAAATGAAAAAAAATTATTTTTCATTATTTTTATGATGAGAATTTATTTATAATTTTTGTGATTAAAAAATTTAATTAAAAAATAAAATGAAAACGAATGATGCATATTGCAATTCATTGTAATGTGAGAATGTCTCATTTTAAGAGTTTTAATGTATGATAAAAGCATTGAAAAGTTTCCTATTGACATATATCACTTAACACTACTTTTAAGAGTGTTTAAAGACTTTCAATGCTTTCATAGTATAATAGTTTTTGGTTTTCTTAATTTTTTCTTAAGTTATTTATAGTTAGTTATGGTTTGTTATTAGTTAGTTTTAGTATTCTTTTCTTTCATATTTTTCAATATTTTCTCACGTATGTGCATCAGCACATGGGTGGTCTCATGGGTGTGGTAAATTTTTTCGTGACTCATACAGTTTCACAAATACTAGAATTGTAATGCTAAAAAATAAGTGCACACACTACAAGTGGCATATGAGTATTACAATACGAAAGTGGGCACAGTATACAAAAAGTAAATTCGTGTTTTTCAATAATTTGCGTAAAACTATGATATGATAATAAAAATACAGAGCATCATTGAGTAATATATATACATAATATACACATATTTATATTTTGTATATTATTATATATCTATGGTATGCGTGTGTTTATTTAAACGGAAAAATCATTCATATCATCATTTTCATTGTGTTTTTTGCAAATTCATGTTCATATTTCTTAATTTTAGTATTTTAGTATTTAACTTTAGTGTTAGTATTTAATACTAATAATTGAACATTTTATTAAAATTTACATTATAATCAGAGCATAAATATTTTAAATTTCAATTAAATTTAATGAAAGAATGTTTATATGTTAAAATGATGTAAAAAACATATGTAAACATATTCTGATACAATAAGAATAGTATTTAGTGATGGTCATTGTAAAGAATTCGAATATTTTTGAAAAACAAATTCCATCATAACAAAAATGGGCACATATTTTCTCTTTAATACTATGGTACGTTCACTTTAACTAAAGTTTACAAAAAATGTATGTATACATAAATATGATGATGGGAAAAATGCACTAATCCTAAACATAAACTTTTTATCGTCATTTTTGTATGATTTAAGACGAAAATTGTATGTGAAAAACGAAATTTAAAATGAAAATTATTGAGCATATGATTGGAAAATACGCATTTATAAAAATATGAAAATTAATATTTATAAAACAAAAATGGCCATAAATACGGTAATACAATAGTGTGAGAAATATTTTAGAGAAAAGTTCCAATAATAGAGGTCAGTATAGTGAATGGAAATGGTATAATGAACGCGCATAGTATGGTGATAGTGTATGTGTGCGCAGAGCATTGAATCGTAAATTCCATAGACTCATAAAAGTGACTGCCATTATAATGACGTGCCTCTGTCAGTGGCGAAACACTAAAAAACTCCATATTTATTACATACGAAAGTGTCAAATATGTGATCATTTTTGTCATTCACCGTATTTCAGAGGATTCATTCCTTTTAATTAATGATTTCGTTTAATCATCGATGATGAAAACGATGAAAAAACGCGATAAAATCAGCGATGATGATAATGGCGATGATCTAACCCTTAATGGCAGCTATGGATGTACGAACACAAAAGCATCGTCAGTATCAACAAATAATGTTACATCACCGAAAAATTCAAAATCATCGCCATTATCACCATCATCATCATTCGGAACATCATCAATATTCAGATCATTATCATCACTGTCTTTTGATACAATTAAAAGGATCACACAAAAGAATGGATCACATTCCTTTTCATTTTTATTATGGTATTTTCTAATGTCAGTATTTTCATTATCATCATTGTCCATTGTGTCATCACTCACAATACCTGAAAATCGTCATAATAATTATACGTTTTTTGAGGAGAAAAATACGGATCTCACATTTTTACATTTAACAGTGAATACATACACGGGACAGGTCTATATCGGGGGTGTGAATCGCATTTATCAATTGTCAGCTCTGTTAATACCCGAAACGAGCGTAGTGATGGGCCCACATGAGGACAGTGCCGATTGTCCCGTGACACGCAATTGTCCTTCGGGTGTCATAAAGAGAAACACCGATTATTACAATAAAGTTCTTGTGATTGACTATGCACAGTCGCGACTCATCTCATGCGGCAGCCTCTTTCAGGGCATATGTTCAGTGCACAGATTGGATAATGTGAGTTCATACGAAACACCCGCATCCGAATCTGTGGTCGCAAATAACGCGACGTCCTCAACGATCGCGTTCATTGCCACGGGACCCCAAAAGACACCTAAACACGTCCTATACGTGGGAGTGTCATACACGGGAAACGGTCCGTACCGCTCTGATGTCCCCGCTGTGAGCTCACGATCACTCGACCCTTTCGGTAATATACTATTACATATGCTATTACTTATGTATTGAAACACTATCTTTTTAATGATGATTTATTTGCATATTGAGCTTTGTTATGCATTTAGTGTTTATTTGAGTATAGTATATATTAGTATTTGTTTGTGTATAGCGATGTTTACGATCGCTGCGACGGGAGTCACTACGGGAACACGGCTTTTGGTGAATTCCTATGCACGCGAACGTTATCCAATCACTTATATTTATGGGTTTCAATCGCGGGGATTCTCATACTTTCTCACGATACAAAAGAAGAGTACAGAGGCGTCGCGTCCTTTCATCTCTAAGTTAGGTACGTATGTATAACTAATGCATACTATCATAGTACTGCTATTACTATGCTTAGTATGTAATGCAATTATTTAGAACATTCATTCCTTTTATTCTATTTTTATTTCCATTGTGTTTCATTCTCCTCTTTTATTATTAAATTTGTACTTTTCTATTACATTAAGAAAAAGTATGGTGAATAAATAACAATTTTAACTTTTTATTTATTAACCATTTAAGTTCGGATATGCCAAAAGGACCCCGATTACTACTCTTATACAGAGGTGCCAATTAAATGCCGAACGCTCCACGATAATGTTGACTATAATTTGGCTCAAGCGGCTTATGTCGGAAAACCGGGATCTGAATTAGCGACGTCTTTGGGCATCACGGCTCAGGACGACATTCTGTTCGTGGTTTTTGCGAAATCACGTGACGAATCAGACATTTATAATAAAGCGGATGATAATTCAGCACTCTGTGTCTACGCTCTCTCTGCGGTCCATCGAAAGTTCACCCAAAATATTCAGCACTGTTTCAATGGCAATGGTAATCAGGGGCTCGATTTTATAAACCCGAGTCAAAGATGCGTACCCACTGTAAGTACACTTTAGTACACTTTTTACCATTTCTATACATTCTCTAACCATGTGTATGAGAGATGAACGCACAGCAAAAAAGTTGACCCCTTTTTAGTAATAGAATATTACTAAATGATTATCTGATATTTTCTATTCTATTCTAAGCCGTGCGATTGTTACTTTTGAGTTATTTTCGATTTAAAATGGTTTCACCCTCTTTTTTCCACTTTTTTATCATTATTTAACGTATGCATTTCCACAGATACTAACAAATAATGGTGATGATCAAATAGTACTATGCACGAATTTAATAGCATTTTATTGCATCATTATTTTTGAAATTTGTTTTTTGAATTTTAAAAAATGATTCGTTCGTTCATTGAAATTTCGTGTCATATTTTTTATATTCAATTAAATGCATGCGATTGTTTTTTGTGTGAAAAGCAAAATGATAGAATACACTTCATATGAACTATACAATGCTAATATCATATATAATGCTTTAATGTTATTTCAAATGATGAATATTCTCATTCTATAAAAAGCCGTATTATAATTTTGAAGGAATTTAGAACCATAATTATAGCGCTCTCATAATACATATGAACATTGTTAAACGGACGTTTCATATGTTCCATTGTTAATGAACCCCTAAAAATGATAGTTCTTTTCTCTGTAATTAGAACAGAGTATCCTATGACCGAAGGGTGAGCGTTCTAATTTTTTAGTTAAACTCTATTATTCATGATATTTCTCAATGTTTATTTAATGCGTATGCATTTCTTGAGATATATTCTTAATCGTTATTAACTATTCCTATTGCCTTTTCCCTGTAAATTCTTATCTCTTAAAACAGCGATTGGGATGTGCTTCATTTAGAACTAATCCTAACATACAATGCAATGAATGCACAACCATTTCATTGCTATTGCCTATGCTATTGCCACTGCAATTACTATCCTTTCTATTGAGAGTTACACACTCTTTTCTCTTTAGTAATAGCGATACTAAATTACATTTCCATTGAAAGTAATAAACCTTTGTTGTGTCGACCTAATCTTACATTTTTTAAACCTCTTTACGATTAAACACTAAATTTTTGTGGTATTTTTGTCCTCTCTTTAGTTACTATCGATTTTATTTCATGAGTCCATTATGTAAAATAATAAATAAAATTACTAAAAATACTAAAGGATATAATAATAATAAAAAATGCATTATTTAGATCATAATATCTGAAAAAAATGTCAATTTATGAATCTCCGGTCATTAGTTTTTACGTTCCTATTGTACTGTATACTTTTTGTGGGCCCATAGTACTAGCATTATGCATAATAATATTTTATGGGTATTGTAGCATCTGATATTTATTACAATGGTACCAAAATAATTTATTTGAGAATAGTAATAACTGTCACGTTCAATAATAACGAACGAATCATGTAATATATTTTTGCGTTTAAAATGAAAAGTTTAAACTCAATATTTACAATATTCAGAAATATGATTATTTTTATTAAATCATTGATTATTTTTTAAATATTTATAAATGTACTTTTAATGAACCAATGCCAGTTTATGGGCAATAAATTTTTAACGAATTTCCTATGAACGTTTTCATTTCTTATATTTTAAAAATATAATTAAAGTTTTTGTTATTAATGCTTAAATATCATATGTTTAACTATGATTTAAAAAAATAAAACCAATGAATGAATGAATGAAATTTTAATTAAATATTAAATTATCATTTTTTAAAAAAATAGTTTTTAAAAGAAATAGTGAATGTCTGTTAATTTTTAAATTTATAATTTAAAAAAATTAGTATTTTATTTTATATCTGATTTTTTATTTTAAAAAAGTTCTTTTAAAATAAATTACAGAAATTGACTTTCGCATGATTGAACTGCAAAGACTCATGTCTTTTTTTATATAATATCTTTATGCGAATATTTTTATCGAAAAAATAAATTATACTGTTACTGTTTTTAATGGATATAATTATATTAAATTATAGAACTTTTTATGCGATTTTTAAATAAATTACTTTAATATAAAATATATTTAATATTTAAATAAAACATATTTAAATTTTTAGATGATTTAAAACTTATTTTTTATTTTACATTAAAATTATAAATTCATTATGTTAATCACTAATGAATTGAATTTTTGATTTATTTATAAATTCATAAACTTATTATACGCCCTTTATTTTGATATGATAATTTTAATGATTATTTAGTATTTACCACTCTTTTGTGAATAGATTTATATTTCATATTATAATTACATTATTATATGCATATAATAATAATTTAATTATGCATTATAAAG
>JAQIXB010001117.1:0-12065 GCA_034697405.1 Mesoplophora pulchra
TAAGCATTAAAATGTTTTTAAATTTTATTTTAATTTTTAATCATTTAATACATTTTATAAAATGTTTTTAAATGTCAAAAGTTTTATTTTTAAATTAAACATTTTTTATTTAAAATTAAAAAAAATAATCGTAATAAAATATATGTTTTAAATAATTTATTATTTTAAATTAAAAGAAAAAGTATTTTAAATTTAAAGACGGGTAATTTCAAGAAATAATAATACTAGTAATAGCTCTAATACTAGTACTGGCATTAGTTAGTTTAAAATAGTTTATTTTAAGTAAAAGTTCTTATTTTTTTCAAAGAATTAATTTATTGTATTTATTTTTTAATGATCACTAAAAATTTTATATAATATTATATATTATGAAATAAATAAATAAAAAAATATATAAAAATATAAAATAAAATACGGATTTATATTGAATTTTTCATCATTTTTATATGACTCATAAATTGAGTAATAAAAGTATGTGCGCACATTGATCACTCTGTACATTTACTGCCACTGTATGTATATACTTAAATTGTAGAGTTAAAGTTTTTATTAGAGATGAAATAAGCTGTATACTAGCACCAGATCTTGCCATTACTCTACAATAGACTAGTATTAGTTCTATTGCTAGTAAATGCCAGTATAAGAGTATATAAAAGTAAACGAACATCATCTGGACATTTGGTATGAGCCGCTTTTTTATACATATACAAAAAGACTGAGCTTTAGCTTTAGGCCATCGGAATTTTGGACATAAAATAGGATATTATGTAACATCGTCATTCCTAATAATAAAAAGGCATTCACTAGCACTAGTACTAGTATTATTCTGCGTATAATGCTAGTATAGTAGAATTGTTTGTATAAAAGAATAGCTATGACTATGACTGACTATGATTATGGCTATGGCTATGGCTATGGCTATGGGTATTATTAATATTATTATTATTATTATTATTATTACGGTATTGAAGATTTACTAGTTTAGTACCATACAATGTAGAGAAGATTTAATACTAATACTAGTATAAATAGTGTAACTTACAACTCCCCTTAAACACATTGCCCCTAAAATACTATACCTTTCTCCTTTGACATTAAACTATTAACTGTCAACGATGGTTTCAAAAAATAATAAAATAGAAAATAGAATATACTAGCTGGAATACTAGCTAGCTAGTTTAGCTAGCAGCCATAAGCAAGTATATACTAGTCATATTTATAGTTATAGTTAATATACAAAGAACTATCACAATGGCTAAGGTGATCATTCTTCGACCATTGGCATTTACCATCATCATCATCATCATCATGGTCTTCATCATCATCGTTATCCCTGAGGTAAAAGTGAGTGTAAAAATACACTAGCGTATATACTAGCATATATATTAGCATTATTCTTTATAATACTAGTATCTCTATATATGGTTAGTTTAGATTTAGTTGACAATAGTATGAAAATTCCCCTCAAAAAAAGCTAATAAAATTGTTTGTGACGAATAAAAAGAGCATTTATAATAATATAATGTATTAAACGAACGGCAGCCCAAAGGGCACTGAGCATATACTAATACTAGTGCTAGTACTAGTACTAGTACTAGTACTAGTCTTTAATGCTATATATGGCAAAATATATTGATATAAATTTTGTCCGTTTTTGTAATATATGTCTATGGTATATTCGTTTTACGCCTTTTATTTCGGGTCATATAAAACGCGGTATTTTTACATTTCTTTGGATTACTTTCATGGACATTTGTTACTAGTGAATGTCAAACTATTTTCTTATTTTTTATTTTCTTATAATTTATAACTGTAATTATATAATAAAAATATTAATAAATTAAATTATTAAATATAATTATAATACCAAAAGATTTGAAGGTATTTATGTAGCTAGTAATTTTAAGTTTATTAAAGTATAATAATAATAGCTAGTATAATTATATTTAAAATATTTAAAAATTAAGCTATTAAATTAGAAAATATTTTAAATAATTTATTTAACATTATAAATAATTAAATGTAATTAAATATAAAATGCTCTTTAATATAATAGCATTTAAAACGATTGTGCATATGAATAATAAAATAATGTTAGCTAATACTAGTACTGGTACTAGTACTAGTAACTATGTAATAGTCTTCACATTATTATAATTTTAATATAACATAAAACTTAATACTAAATGATGCTCTTATAATATGATGCTCATAAACTTTTTCTTTAACTTTAGTGTGTATTATGAAACGAACACACACATAGACATAGACATAGAAAGAAGACATGGAATAGTCAATAGTATTAGAACAGGCACTAGTACATATTATACATATACTATAGCATATACTAGCACCGTATTCATCAATATACATTCATTTGGTTGATCCGAAATTCCAATATAAACACAATAAATAAAAAGGGCTTTGAAATGGAGGGTCATGAATGAGTGGGAGAGAATAGATAAGGTATTTCTATTGTGTACTATTACTAGTACTAGCGCTAGTACATGACACTACACGAAGCATAACGCACACACACACACACACACACACACACACACACACACATATTATCAATATGTGTACTAAATTTACAATACGAATGAATGGAATGGATACAGAATTGAGGAGGAAATGCGACCTCAGGAGGGACATCATCATCATCAACAGTCTTTGTCTTTTAGACGCATCTCTCACCCTCTCACTCATTGCACATAACAAACATATACACATTTACCTCACTTTTTAGATCCAATATAATATAAGCACTTAGAGTTAGAGGTGAGCAATGAAAGTATACCTCAGGATGTAAGAGTATACTTTTATTTTCTTTACTGTCCTTTTTGTTAATTTTTTAACACGTTTTAAGAATATAAAAATGGGTTTATTCAAAGCTATAAGATCGGGTGTAAAAAGTGAGGTAAAAGGGTATGAAATGAAGTATTTTAGAGGCAAATACAGTATTTTACTGGTACTAAGTGTGGCATTAGTAATTTCGTTATCTCTCCCCTTTTAGAATGCGGTACAAAAACCCTCCATTTATTGATGACTCTGTGAAGATGATGATGATGCTGAAGATGATGATGACGATCATCGAATAAAATGTGAGGCATAAAATTGCATTAAATGTGATGTTACAAATTAGTGAAATAAACTATGGATGAATATAGTAGATCTAAACCTAACCTAAATCTAAAGTATATTAAAGCATATTAAAGCATACTAAAGTGAAACTAAAACTATGTGTGTATGCATGTTATATGCATTCACTTTTATACAAAAGAATCACTCTTTCCATTGTTATCGTCATCATCATCATTATCATTATTCGTTTAAGAAATAGAATGGTGAAATATTCGCTATCACTACTACTAATACTAGCACTAGAACTAGCACTAGTATTGGTACTGTTACTACAATGAGAGAATAAAAGACAAATGCAAATTGACAGCGTATAGTTAATTTAATAGTATATAAAATAGCATGTGACGTGATTTTTAAAATGCACTCATCTTTCAATAGAAATAATAATAATAATAATATACATATACTAGAAATAGTAGATACTTAATATATAATATAATAATATTATATTTAGAATTTAATACGCACGCCAAAAGTGTCTATTCATTCATGAATAGGCATGCACATGGTACTAGTATCTGCACATTTACTATTATATTATGTTATGTAATATAATATTACTAATATTAGGTATTTTTATTGTTATTTTGTATGCTATCATCATATTCACTAAAAAAATGTATGCATAACACACATAAACACTTTATATAATGAATGAATATAATACGTGAATATTACTTTACTATACTTTAGTATACATACATACATATACGTACAATGCTAGTTTATGTTAATATTTAGTTTATATTATAAAAAAATGCAATAATAAAATTTATATATTTTTATATATTTAAATATAATTATATGTAAAGAAATTTTTATGATTTATATAAATATGCATATATGGTATATGGATGTACGTGTAAAGTTGTGATACTAATATTACACATATACTAGTATTATACATGCATTGTACATTTTATATGTATGATTCTAGTGAATTTTGGCTCTATTCTTACTCATCATAGTTAATGAATCATGGAAATTTTAGTGATAATGTAAATGACTTTTGCATGTATAATGACATAAATATAAAGTGAAAGCATTGAAATTAAATTTATTATATTAATATATTATTATATATGATATTATTTTATTATATAATATTTTAATACATTTATATATATATAAAATATTTCAATAAAATTATTATTATTATATTATAATGTGTATGTTCATATTTTTATATTCACATAAAATTATATGACAGTATATGCATATTAAATATAAGAATGTAATAATAATATAAAAAACATACATTTTTAATATTAAAATATAATATATAATAATATATGTATATATTCATAAAATTAATGTTTAAAATGATTTTTTGAGCGTATGAATAATGAAAATGAAAAATTCATTTTAAAAATATTTTAAAATATATTTTTTACGAAAAAATTTCGATTATGATTATAATGAAATAATCATTTAATAATAATATTATTAATAATGATGATGATCATAGGATTATGATAATAATGATAATGCTTAAGATTCATACGCTTATGATGGTTATGGTAAAATTTCTATCATCATCATCATCATCTTAATTTTTATGATCATCATCATTATGATCATGATTCTTTTTAAATATAAAAATGTGTACTAAAAGTGAATACTGATAGTAAATGTGCACTGAATGTATATTTCAATACAGAATGATCCAAAATAATACGACAAAAAATAGTTATATATATATTGTGATGTATTTTTATTGAATCACTCTGTATATATAAAATGTGTGTATTTACAATGCCTTCTAAATTGTTGATGCATCTAATGGTGAGAGCATCTTTAACTATTGAAAAGAGAACAGTACACAGTAATAGTGATAGTGATAGAAATAGCATTGGTATACTTGTACTAGAACTATCACTAGTACTAGCACTAGTATTAGTACGCAACTAATAAGAGATATTTGCATCATGAATTAATAATGGGTCTTTTCGGTCGTATATAACACTAAATGTCAATAACGGGATGCCGCATATATGAGATTAGCATTATTAAAGGGTTTTATTATTGTAAACTGTAAACGTTGTACTATGCTAGTATATGTGCATCTGTATTATGAATGAACGAACGAACGTACGAAAAAGACTAATGATGAGCATAGGGTTTTCAATATTAACATAATATTTTATAATTATAAATTTTAATGTAAAAATAAAATAATAAATTAAATATGTTAATTTCAATTGAATTAATTAACTTTAATTAATTAGATGTATATACTAAATTGAATCATATACAATAATTGTTTATTACATGCTAGTACATGTTTAGTACATGTTTAGTACATGTTAGAATATTATTTGGAAAATTAATTCAATATCTAAATAAATATTATTTTAAATTAATTACTATTTTTAGTGTTTATGTATATATTTTAAATTTTTATTTTTAAAAATATTTTTAATATTTTAAAACTCTATTATAATGATATGATATTGAAAAATATGAACATATATCGTATGCTCATTTCATAGCGTACAATCAATGCACATGCGCTATTACTATGTGCATACTAAAAACACACACAAAAAACATTACATATTTTAATGTTTTTTAATTATTAATATAATTAAAATGTAAAATTATTTTAAAAATTATTGCATTATAAATGTTTATAAAAATGTTTAAATATTTATACATAAAATTATTTGATATTAAAATAAAATATTCGCATCGAATGATGTTATATAAAATTATATAAATATATATGCATATATTATTTGCATATAATAATTTAATCCGAAAATACTTTTTCCCTTTCATTACTCAAATATTAGAGAGCATCTAATACTAGTATTATGTACGTTAGTATACGCTCAATATGCTATAAGTCTTAGCTATAAGTAAACTATACTAATATTAGTTAGTATGTGTTGTATTATGTAACACTTTAATAATAAAAGTACAATACTAGAATATGCTAGTATATGCTAGTTTAAGTATTAGTATAGCACAAAATATAGCTAATACAAGCACTAGTAGTAGTAGTAGTAGTAGTGTTAGTGTTAAGTTCAAAGCTCAAATTAGCATCGGCAAACAAAGGTCTTCATCCCTCTCTTAACATTAAACAATAAAAATGTTATATTATATTATATAATATAATATATGAGAAAAAGGGGCTTTACTCTTATTATTAGCATCACATGTATACTATCGTCATATACTAGTATATGGTATAATAATGATAGTATTATAATGGTACCGTATATTATATTATATTAATAAATATCACACGAATTCTAATATTAGTATAACCAAAATATTGTATTCCATTTGTGTATAACAATTTTAATATATAAATGCATAAATTTATGCTAAAAAATTTCTTTCATTTTTAGTTAACATATGCTAGTACATTGTACATAACAAATGCACACGAATACAGTATAAAGTAATTTTCTTAAAACATCAACAAATTTAATAATTGAAAATATAAATTTTTCATATTATTTTTAAAATATTAATTAAAATAATAATAAACTTAAAATTTCATATTAAATAATAAAATTTTATAATTTTGAGATAACATTCGTTTATGATTTCATAAAATATCTTTCATTAATTACAGAATATTTCTTATATTATTTCCATTAACTGTAACTATTACAATAACTATTACTAAACAAAAATTTAAAATTTAAACTATTATTTTATAGAATTTTTTTATATAAAATTTTATTTATTATTTTATTCATTTTACGCATTAACATTCATCGTGAGACACAAATGCTGAATTTTGAGAATCACTTTAAACAATGATCGCACGTCCGATGTCCGAAGAGTGTAAACCCTGTCATTTGAATGACCATTTTTAGTTTATTGATAGTGACATCTGAAGACGATTGTCCACTATGTTATGACCATCATCATCCAATTCATTGTTGAAATGATTGCATTTTAAAGATTCTAAAAGATAATAGTAATGCTAATGTTAGTAAATGTTAGTATTATAAAATACAATATATACAATAATTACAATATATTAATAAAAAATAGAAATTTCATTATTATATAATATTATTTAATTTCATTAATATTTTGTATGCATATAATTTTGGCTCTAATTTTTTAGTAATATTTTAAATGCGTTTTCATATGTCAATATGTGTGTTAATAATGGGATGCTCTGTATTAATACACATTAAAATACAATTTCAGATTATAACATGGGACTAGTAAATGTGTATAAAGCACTTAATATTAAATCGACTAAATAATAGTAATTTACTAGTATATGATCATTATTAATATTAACTAAAAATTTATAGAATTATTATTAAAAATTATTGTGAGAATAGGATTTCAGACGCATATTAAATTATAGACATAATTTATATATTATATATTAGTATCATATACTAATAATGTGTATGTGCTGAAAGTATAGAACATGTACTAATACATGTAATAGCATTAGTATCTATTTATTCATTAATATTTAATGATAGAAACAATGCACAAAAGTGCATTGTATTGTATATTTTATATATATATATATATATATATATATATTATATCATAAATGAAAATCATATTAAATGCAATGACAGTGAAATCCTCTTTTAGTAATTAGCAATTATTTGAATATCTTTTAGCATATCTTTTGCTTTTGTGCATCACTGTACACTAATGCTAGTTATATGACACTACTTAATGTACATATAAAATACATTATATAATATGATAAATTAGTATTAAGAACATTTTTGTGAAATTTACGCCCTCAAAATTTTTATAATTATATTATTATATTATAATAATGAAATAAAATGTTAATTATCGTATTATGATATTTTTTGAATTAAAAAAATTTAATATTAAAATATTAAAATTATGAAATTTTTATATGAATGATATGATATCATCATATAATAAATGTCAAATATAATTTGCAATTTTTTAAGTTTATGTTTAGTATATATGTAAATGTATTTTAGTTATTAATGTTTTTATCATTTATTAAAAATACTATTAAAATATTAGATAAATTACTAGTTATTATATGCTATTACATGCGAAAATAGTTAAATGTAATATTTTAAATAAAAATTTAATTTAATATTTGTTTTTTTGTTATTTAGAAAAATGTGAAATTTTATTTTTTAAATAAATAAAATGATGCGATGTTTTTTGTTAAATAAAAATACTAATTTTTAGTAAACATTTTTTAGTATATAAATGTTTAGTTAACATTAACTCTAAAAATTACGAATGAATGAAAATATTTTAAATAAAAAATTAATGATTTAACATTTTTTTGCATTTTAAATTTTAAATAAATTCAAATCATATGTACATACACATATGTAAATAATAAAAAAATACTAAAAATTTAGTTTATAAAAGTTTTAAAAATATTAAAGTGCTAAAACTTTTCGTTAGAAAATAGTAAACATGAAGTATTAGTGTATGCATATACTGTATGTATACTAAAATAAGTAACACTAAATGAGTATGATACAAATAAATATATATAAATAACATTTATCATCATTATTATGATTGTTGATTGAGACTAAAACATTAGCTTTTAAAATTAAGAGTAAAATACTAGTATTAGTGTATGAGAGTACTAACACTAGTTTTAGTACACCATAATGATGAATAGTAATCGTCATTATAATTGTGGTAAATTAAAATCATTGAAAAGTCAATGTGCGAATGAAATGAAAGATGTGAATAAACAAACATAGGGTGTGCAAAAGAAACCTCTAAAATTGAAACTAATTTATGTACTATTATATACTAATACTAGTATCAGCGCTACGCTGTAGTACTGTACTATTATTTGTACACCTCAAAACGAGAATGTTTTCTTTAATTTTTGCGGAAATATAAACATAAATAACGTCTAAAAATTATATAGTAATATCAATTTAAATATAGTGCTCATTCTAATGACTTTATTTATGCCTCACCTTGAAATGTTTACATCATTGCTATGGTAACGGAGCAACAACAATACGAAAATATTCTACTTTTGAGGTGTACAAATAATAGTATTACTACTAGTAAATAATATACCATGTATGTTATTTATATCATTGAAGTATAAAGTACAGCGTGAAGTATGCGATACGTCTATGTACATACTAAATTTTAGTATACTATTATTATGGTACAGTACTAGTATATGTATAGCTAAGGGAAGTACACATGAACTATACTCTATTACACTCATTACCATCCGCAGTTCCGGTTAATTAACACCCCAAACCCTAACTATATATGTTTAGTACACATAAACTAATACAAACGGCATTAGCATTAACTAACTTTTGTATATCTATAGAAAGTTCATGTTCGCTAGTATATGCTTAATAAATATATAGTTTTTCTTTCACGTGCAATACCGTGCAGTGAACTTCTTTTCTTTGAACATATATCTACTAGAACTAGTACATCTACTAATATATATTTACTGACGCTAAAGTAATTGAAACTATAAACATTGTTACATTTACTATTATTTACTATACGCACATATAACAACTTTTTCCTTTCTTTAGTTTCTTTTTTAGTTTCTTTTTGTTTATGCGACAATAGTATATCTTTACTCTATCTTTAGTGTACCTAAAGTAGTGAGTGATGTACGTACATATACATGCATATTATTTGTATGTACTAGTATTAGTACTAGCACTAGTTGAAGTATCTCTTAATATTATTTAATAAATATTGCTGATTCTGCAATGGAAATACAATACAATAAATGGCTTAGAATAGCATAGTATACTATTGCATCACAAAAACTATATGAGATAAATGTATATACTATTATTATATTCGGTAAACTAGTATAAACTAGTATATACTAAACCATAGTATAGACTGTAGTATATATACAATTTTCTATTGAACATAAAATTTTCTTTTTCTTTCGATTTCATTTCATTTCATTCGATTCTATTTATTTACTTTTTTGTATTGTCACTAATATTACAAGAACCACTAGCACTAGTACTAGTACACTTAGACCATATATTGTAGTATACGACTAATACTAGTAATATAAAATATAACTTCTAAATTTAATAATAAACTATTTTTCAGGGGTTTCTTTTTGTTTTTTATTTTCTCTAAAGTTAAGTACATGTATAGTATATCATTATATATACATAGTATACATACATATACATGTAAATGATGATACATAGTTAGAATAGTTAATATTAACTAGTTTATTGCATACCTAGTAGTTTTGCATGTATACTCAAATATTTAAATTATTCAATTTATTTGATGTTAAACTATTTAATAATTTAATTAATAATAAATAACTTTCATATTAATTAATAAATAGCTTAAGTATGTAATTGCGACTATTTACTAGTACTATTCACTAGTGTTATTATAAAATACTTATGAAAAAATTGAGCATTTATTTTTAATTGAATAATACCATTTGACCTTTCGCGAAATGCCCCCAAATGGCAATAGTAAATACAGTGCTAGTATATTTCAGTATATATACTGTTAGTTATTGACATTGATTTTTCATTTTGTTCACTATGGGCACACATTTATTCTATAAAAGAGGGGGTTAAATATATACTATAAAAGTGCAAATAAATAAAACGATTGAACATTCCTGGAATCATGACATAAATTCCCTAAATATTTGGAAATTTCCCATTTTTAACTCTTTAATTACACTTAAGATTCCCAATGACTTTTAAAGTATGCATTATCTATTCTATCATTATGTGAAAGTTTAATTTATAAAATTACGGGAATTTAAACAATAAATTCCCGAAATTCCCATACATTCGTTATTCCTTAAGTTTCTAATTTTCAAAAACTTTCCATTTTATGCCAACACTAAAACGAAATAGTGAAAGAGGAAAGAAAAGGAATAAATGAAATAATATTGCAAAAGGATTATATTTACTAAACATATAACTGTTAGTGTACTATAGTATAATACAAGTATACTAGTACTAGTGCTAGTACTATTTAGCAGTACTGTTTGTGTCAGCATTAACCCATTTCATTACTTTATTTATCCGTTGACCCTTTTATTAGTCCCTTTATATTATACTCTGTGTATATATAACTTACTATTAATATAACTGTAGTAATATACAACTATTTCTACACTAGTATATGTCCCTAATAGTACACTACAACAGCAGTACTTTAGTATAAATATTATAAGTGCTATTAGAATATATATTCTCTATACTGGAATAGTATACCTCTTTTACTAGTATCATCTATTAAGTCCTTTGCAAATGCTTAATCCACAGGAGAATCAAATGCATCCATTGGCTTCATAATCTTACTCTTCACCATATTCATCATGCACATGCCATATACTAGCAATGGTACTATTGTAGCAGTAGCACTAGTATACACTAGAATAGATGAGTAAAGAATTAATAATGCTCAAATATATATTTATATTATATATATATTTATTTATATGCTTTTAAATTAAATGAAAAAATATATGTTTATATATTATCGTATTAAATAAATGAATGAATGAATATAGATTTTCATTATTCAATAGTATTAACTAATATTTCAGAATAAATTATTTAATATAAACTTCATTTTGTCATATGCTAGTATATTCTTAAAATATTTGATACTCTCACTTTTGACACTCAATTCTTTATTTTGATTTATTTAAAATTAAAAATATATTTAATATTTTTAAATGCGAAAATTTTTCATTATTAAAAATATGTTCATATTTTTTGACATTTCATTGGCTTTTGACATAATCGAAAATATTTATTTTATATATTTTTATATATAATTATATTTTTTCAATTTTTATAATAAAAAAATTTTAATATAAATATATATATTTTAAAATTTTAAAAATAATATTTTTTAATATATATTTATATATTGTAAAATGCTTAAAATGCTCAAAATATATATTGAATCTT
>JAQIXB010001118.1:0-12059 GCA_034697405.1 Mesoplophora pulchra
GAGCCTGAGCCTGAGCCTGAGCCTGAGCCTGAGCCTGAGCCTGAGCCTGAGCCTGACAATTGTGAGCACTATCGCGTGTTTTGAGTCAAGTGTCTGTTTACGTTCACACCATTGCTTGAGCATGGCATTCACTACGATTTAATGTGTGTGAACATAGTTTAAGCCTTCAGACTCAGGTTCAACACTGTTGAACCTTTATTAGTCTGATAAAATTCAATCCTAAAAATAAAATATAATTTTCATTTTATTAAATTTAATATTCAAATATATTTCAGGATTTGAAATTATATTGAATTATGAAACGAAACTTTTAAATATATGTAAATATTATTCAAAATATAGTAATATATAATTGACATATTCATATATCTTTTTTCTGTTAAATGTGATTCTTTAATATATGACTAAAGCTAATATTATAAATACATATTCAATTTTTATATGTTAATTTATTTTTAGTGAAAAAATTGTTTAAATTATGAACGTAATTATATTTTATGCCAAAAGGCCCAAAGCTCAGGATCAGCCTCGAGCTTTCTGAGCCTATTCTATTCATTACTAAAATAAAAGGTAAATATAGGTAAAGAAAACGCAGGAAGGGATTGTGGGGAACTTCCAAATAATTCCAAAAATTCTTTTAGAATCTAACATGATAACTTTGATTGGATGCAGCGTTTTATATGGCTGTGGTCATATACATTTATTTTTGGCCCTTCAATTTAAAAAGGGAAAAATCCCAATAAAAGGGAAAGAAAAGGAAACGGTGGAATTTATTTTCATTTTATGGTCATTGAAAATGTTCCACGATTTCATGGTGCAACACTCATATACACTGAATATATAAATTAATGGCATATTATAATACTGAACATACTATAGGTAACTCTCTTAATGAATTGCGCAGAGTGTAATACATATGAAATGTGTGGGAATTCGTGATTTCAGGTAAAGTATACCTAAAGGTATACTTTACTATTGTACTATAATATAGTACATACAGTATTATACAGGTAAATATGAAGATTCAAAGTATTATTTTTATATAATAAAAATGCATGAAAAACGCCTTAATTTTTATGATATTTTATTTATTTACAAAAATGTAATATGAAAATAAAAAATGTCATTATTTATAAATAAATATTATATATTTTATTATATAATTATTGTGATATTTTCCGTCCCTAATTTTGTAATTCCTGAAAATGTAACACTTTCATCATCACCATTCCCATCATTAATCTCAAATAATAACAAAAATTCATGTCTCAATAATAATGAATGTCCAATAAATTCCCATTGCAGCGGATCACACTGTATATGTGATGATTCATTTACGGGTAAATTACGAATGTTTAAAAACATTGAAAATGATTTTTAAAAAATTAATTTCATTATAAAGGGATTCCTCCGCACTGTGAATTGATAAACGTATGTAATACAGAACCGTGTCATAATGGAGGCGAATGTCATCCCTTTAATTATGGTGTTAATTTCACGTGCGTATGTCCCGTCGATTTTACGGGTGAATTTTGTGAACAAAAACTTAACTGCAGCATTATCGAATGCTTTAATGGCGGCACGTGTTTAGGAGAAGAATGCGCGTGTGCATCGGGTATGACCCTTTATATCTTTTAATACAAAAATTGAAAACTTTTTCCTCACATTATATTAAACAATAATTTGTGCTATAAACTAATGAAAATTAATACAAATTAAGGTTATCATGGTTCATTATGTCAGTATGAAAAATCCCAATGTGATTCAAGTCCATGTTCAAATGGAGGCACGTGTAATGATTTCGCGAATAATTACACGTGCACGTGTCCGAATGGATATATCGGACAAACGTGTTCCCAATTATATAACGCATGTGTGAGTGGACCATGTCTTAATAACGGCACATGCACCACACAACCACCGTCACCACTGTACGCGTGTTCATGTTCTGCCGGATTCACAGGCACGTCATTTACCTTTAATTTACCTTTAATTGACTTTTAATTGAATTTATTATTTGCAATTTTTAGGGAATTCATGTGAAACGAATATAAATGAATGCGCTGATGCATCATGTCCTTTGGGTCATATATGCATAGATTTAGTTAATGATTACAAATGTGTGTGTCCGTCGGGATGGGAGGGAGAGAACTGCGAAAAGGACATTGATTACTGCCATGATCACCCATGCAAAAACGGAGCCAATTGTACCGATCATTTCGAATCTTACACATGCCTCTGTCCCTATGGATTCTCCGGCATTAATTGCGAAAATGATATCGATGAATGCTCCGATGGAAAAAATCCATGCGAAAATGGAATATGCCAAAACACTAACGGATCATATCAATGTTATTGTACCCCGGGATTTACCGGAGAAAAATGTCACATCGATATTAATGAATGTCTCTCACATCCGTGCAAAAATGGAGGGACGTGCAAAGACATGGTCGCTAAATATGCATGTGAATGTTCCATCGGATTCACCGGTGAACAGTGTCAGATCGATATTAATGAATGCGCATCTAATCCATGCATGAATGGTGCGACGTGTAATGACATGATCGGTCAATATAAATGTGACTGTACCCCGGGATATGAGGGTGATCGTTGCCATTTAGACATAGACGAATGTCAGTCACAACCGTGTCAAAATGGTGGCATATGCCGTAATCAGATCGCACGCTTTTTATGCGAATGTCCAAATGGTTTTGTCGGAGATCAGTGTCAATTCGATTATAATGAATGCGCATCGAATCCATGTCTTAATGAAGGAAAATGCCAGGATTTAGTCGGGGAATTTAAATGCGAATGTCCTCAGGGATTTGATGGAAACCGATGTCAGAATGACATTGACGAATGCGCCTCAAACCCGTGTTTAAATAACGGACAATGCATTGATTTAGTAAATAATTTTCAATGCGATTGTAATAATACGGGTTATGATGGACGTTTCTGTGAGAATAATATTGACGATTGTAAAGGTTCACCGTGTAGCAAAGGGGCGAAATTCTGTAAGGATCTCATCGCTAATTATTCATGCATATGTCATGATGGATTTACCGGAAAACATTGCGAAATCGATATCGATGAATGCCTATCATCACCATGCAAAAATGGTGGAATATGTTTGGAAAATTCACAGCATCATTTTATCAGCAGAAATATCACTGAAAACGATCCGAATGATCATTTTAATTATTCAGAAGCCTATGGTTACATTTGTCAATGCGTTTCGGGTTTTACGGGAATAAACTGTGAAATAAATATCGATGACTGTGAAAACCAAACATGTATGAACAATGGTACATGTATCGACGCTATTAATTCCTATAAATGCAACTGTACTCCGGGTTTTGACGGTATTTTTTCATTTAAATTAAATTAATATCAAAATACAATTTACAAATGTTATCTTTTTACAGGAGATATGTGTCAATATGTTACTGATCCCTGTGTATTGAATCCGTGTGAAAGTGGAGCGACATGTAAATAGCTAATATCATAAATTTGATTTTTTAGCATTAAATGTTTAATGTTTAAATTTTAGGTTTAAAAGTGAATAATAAAACGTATGAATGTAAATGTCCTATCGGCAGAACCGGAGAGAGGTGTCAAAAAGAACGTAACTGTAAATCAGAGTGTCATCATGAACATTCCCATTGTATTAATGATGAGATATGCGCGTGTCTCCCGCGATACCATTTTAATGGCCCGTCTCTGTCCGAAGCCATTACCGAACGAACAAAATGTGATCCCATAACGAACTGTTCAATCGAAGGATTATGTTATAATGGAGGCACATGTGTCCCCGTCGATGACGGCGGTTATTACTGTCGATGTCCGTCAAAATTCTCGGGAATCGTGTGTGAGGTATGCATACACTAAAACCTATACATTCACTAAATTTATTCCTTAAAAGTCGACTTTAGAATAATTACGTGATTTATCGCATTTCTTTTTTTAAAAATGTTTAAAATTTTGCAGATTGAAACGAATGAATTTAATTTAATCATTTTAATCATCGTTTTGGGATGTGTTTTAATCATTGTGTTATTAGTTATGTCATTGATATTTGTGAGAAGAGTTAAAAGAGCACGTGCCACGAGAGGCACGTATTCACCGTCGACACAGGAAATGTTCGGTAATGCCGCGAGTGAAATACTGAAACCACCGCCGGAGGAACGTTTAATTTAACATTTTTTATTTTATTTATATATAATGACGTAAAAAGTAATTTTTCAAATATTTTAATATACACCTTTTGTATAAAACAATAAAATTCATAATAAATTTTAGTTTTAAATTATTTCTAAATTTTATATCATATAAATATTGTGAGAATATGGCCATAAATTGCAATTTCGGTAAAGATGTGTAATAAATTTTTGGGAATGTATAATTTCCCGAAAGTTTCAAAAGTTAAAAATGGAAATTTTCATTTTATTTCGTGAATGTGTTGACTTTAAATATACATATACACTGTAATTGTTTTATTGGGTCATTGTTCGTCCGTAAACAGCTCTAACATTTTAAACTATACTATAGGTGTGTATTGTGCTAAAATATTTTAGACGAAAATTGCGTAATACATTATCTCATAATTAGAACTGAAAGTATAGAATATTACAAAATTAATAGTCAATAATTAAACAAAAATTACTTAAATTATGGAAAATTAAAATTTGTCATTTTGTAAATGAGTGAATTATAGGGTCAGAATTTGACATTTAAGTTAATGATTTAATTAAATAATTCATTTTAATAATTTTTATAATTTATTATATTTTTGATATTAATCAATTGAAAGTGAAAATAATTGATTAAAAACAGAGACAGAAAATTATTTTTTGCAATTAATTTGCAGTTATGGCGTCACTTATGCCGAATCATGAGGACGTGAATCATGAAAATCAATCATTGGCGCTCATGTCCATCGCCGAAGAATTCCGGTCACAATCACCTCCCGATATAAGAAACTGCATCCATTGTTTAAAAGCGATTCTGCATCTGTCGAATCATTCGCACTCCGAAATTGAGGCCAAAACCCATCTTCATTTGGGTGAACTGATCCTTCACCATACCACGAACTTAGACATCGCCCAATCACATTTGGAAAAAGCCGTACGTTCATATTTACTTTTCACAAACATTATGATGATATTAATGCTTTTATTTCAGTTTTTTATTTCACAATCGATTCAAAGTGAAGATATTAAATTAGAATCATGTTCAGTTTTAGCTGAATTATACGAGAAACAGGTATGGGGTATCATCACTTTCATTATATGTTTAATTAATTGGTTTTTAAAATGTTAACATTTATCATTTGTTTTAAAACATATTTAATTATATTTAAATGCTTTAGAATCAGACACAAATGGCGAAACAGATACTGACGCGCGGAATCGAAGAGTCACAACAATCGGTGTTTTGGCACTGTAAATTGCTCTTTCAATTGGCAGTACGTTATTACATTAAATATAATATAATAATTTTATAAAAACGAAAAAATTAATATAAATTATTCAATAAATAGCAAATGCATGCGAATGATCGGGAATATGCACTTTCGGCGAACGCTTTAAGTGTCGGTGCCGATTATGCGAATATGTCCGGAGCTCACTATACACGTATATTGTTCATGTTAAGCAAAGGGATGATGCTGATGATCGACAGACGTTTGACAGAAGTGCATCCCGTGCTGAGTTTAGCCGGACAATTGGTGGAGTCATGGAACGGAAACCTGCAGATGAAAGAAGCCCTAAAAGTGTTTTTCTTAGTTCTTCAGGTGTGTCATCATCTTAACGCAGGACAGGTATTAACACTCATTCTATTGAATTCCAAAGATTAATATTTAATTAAATTAAAGGTTAAAAGTGTAAAGCCATGCCTTAAGTTGTTGCAGCAGAGCATTCAGAATATCACCAATTATCATAACGAAGATGGTAAAATGAATTCTCAAATAATTATACGTTAATAATGATTATTCATTATACAGATTATATCAATGTAAATGCCGGTGATATGTTTATATGGATGCCGAAAGAACATATGTGTGTTTTAGTTTATTTGGTATGTCAATTGACACTGTAACAATGTAATAAAAGTGTAATGCTAATAAATGGTATTGATTATGACAGGTGACAGTGTTGCACTCGATGCAGGCCGGTTATATGGACAAAGCACAGAAATACACGGAAAAGGCATTAATGCAGATCGATAAATTAAGATGTATGTATATATATATATTAAGATGTATATATTTATATATAACTGCATTATATGCAAATACTTTATATAATTTTTAGCTGTGGGTTCTCATCCGATGCTCAATGTTTTTCAAATATTATTATTGGAACATATAGCCATGTGTCGCTTAGTAATGGGCAACAGAACACTCGCAATAAGAGAGGTTTCATATTTATTACATTAAATTCAATGTGATTATAAACGGCATATAAATTTCATTTTTAGACGGTTCAGGCTTTGGAAATCTGTTATCGTGATACGCGATTAATGACCCGTCATAAGCCACTAATACATGCATTATTAGGAATGTATGCGATGTCTATGAACTTTATAGACGCGGCCGAAGCTCAATTAAACGCTGCTTTAAAAGTATTTATTTGAATTTTAAAGAAAATTATTAATTATAATTATATTAAAATAGATACCGAATGCTTATGTTGAGCTGCGTATATTGACTAGTTTAAATTTGGCTATAGTATATTTAAGAAACAAACGGGAAAAAGAACTAAATGAACTATTAGCAAAGCTAAATCCTGAAGCATTACCCTCTGCGTAAGTAATAAGTTCTATAATAATGAATATTAATAAATATATAAATAATATTAATATTTCATTTTTGTGCATATTAAATGTCCATTTTTCAATTAAATTGGTAAATAATGCCATAGTTTTAATCATCGAAATCAATCGAACTTTATTTATAAATGCAAAAACTAACATTAAATTATTAGAACACATTTTACGCAAATTATATTACTGTAATTTGCAGTGTTTTTTGTTTATTTTCTAAATTATGCTTTTATTTGAATGTTTTTATTCTTAAAATCATTTGTATTCTTTGATTTAATTATTTTAATTTATTTTATTTTTAATTAATGTTAATTTTATTTAATGTTAGCATTGTTGATAAAGAAATATTAAACTAAATTTTTAATTTATACCTATAATTTTAGTTTAATTTTCTTATAAATTTAATATGTAATTTAATTGTTATTAACATACTTATACATTTGCGGTGCAAAATTTTATCAAAAAAGAGACAAAATACGGTCAAATTTATAATTGACCCTTTTAGTTTTTTCAATCTCAATATTTAAAGAGTGCTCAAATATTTTATTAATTTATGGTTTAATGCAATATACTAATATAATATTAATGTGTATTTGAACATTCAGATCTCAAAGTTTAAAAGCAGCAGCATATTACGTTTTGGGCCTAAATTCCTTTATTCAAACACGGTATAACGATGCAAAGTGAGTTACTACTATTTAACATTAACTTATTTTATTGACGGTTTTGGTGCATATTTTAGACGTTTTTTGAGAGAGACTTTGAAAATGGCGAACGGTGAGGATTTGAATCGATTGACATCGTGTTCTCTCGTGTTATTGGGACACATATTCTATTCTCTCGGGAATAGCAGAGAGAGCATGAACATGGTCACACCCGCCATGCAATTGGCCAGTAAAATACCCGATATTAATGTTCAATTATGGGCAACCGCATTGTTAAAGGGTAACTTTTTCTATTTAATTTGTAATTATAAAATAATATACGTTTCTTTTAATGACATATTTATATAAATATAAAATTAGTTTTAAAATAAAAATATATACGTATATATAAAAGTGAACATTTACATTTCCTTTTTCAGTAAATTATATAAAAGTAAATTGGCAAAAATTTTAATTTTTTTTAAAGATTTTAAAAATATTTTTTTACCAAAATATTAAGGAATAGTTAGCGTTTAGTTAATTATAAAATAATTTTAAAAAATGATTACATGTTACTTTTATACAATTGATTTGGACACACTGTAAATGATAAAATGAAAAAAATATAATTAAAGAATTATATAAAATTTATATGTGTGTATTTTGCTTTTTATATTTAATTATAATGTCTGATAAATTATGTGCGATAAAAACAGTAAATTACTTTAAATGCTGTTTTATTATTGAACATATTATATAATTTGCGATAAGAAATTAATATATTGATATTTCTGACATTTATTATATTTTTATACATTATATTTATATATATAAATGTGTTCTGTTCACATGCCATTTATATATAAATTGAATTTATGCCCATTTTAGGATATTTTCTAAACTTTTAATTATCTCTGAGTATGGCATTTTTATATATATGCATTTAAGGATTTGAATAAAAGCAAACGATTCATAAATAATGATAATTAAAGAGAAATAAAATTTTATTAATAAAATTAATTTAAAAATGGCAAAATTTTTGAGGAAATTAATTCTTTGTTTTAAATAATTTAACATTAATAAATAACATTTATAATATAATCTAAAATTATAGTAATGTTTTATAAAATGTTATAGTTTTAAGTCTCTTAAATTATAAATTTAAAATAATTTTTAGCTGAAATTAATTATATAGAATTTCCAATAAATATGTTATTTAAATTGAATGTATTAATGTTTTACACCAAAAAAAGAACCGAAGACCGAAATTGTATAAGAATTTGCGCATGCCTCTGTCATAGCATTTCCCTATTACTATTCAAATAATAATATTTCTCAATAATATTCAAAGCGAATGATAACATATTAATAAATATTTGAAATTTATTTTATTTTATAAACATACTTATCCATTTGCGATGCAAAATTTTACCAAAAAAAGTGCAAAAATTTGCAAAAAAAGAGAAAAGAAAAAAATGAACTTTAAAATGATGATTAAAATATGATTTTATTTATAAAAAATGCTTAAATTTTAGAATATTAAGAAATTCAATAGTTTTTGGTAATAATTTATGCTCCGTTCTGTTAATACGATTTTTTCTCATTTTCCACACCTTTAATATGCATAAAATTCGTGTTTTAAAATTTTATAAATTTCCTTTAATCCCTTACTCAGGGGGAGTAAATGAATGCATTGTAAAATTAACATTTAATTACTTTATATACAGTATTTGAACGATGTTATGTTCATGACACGCCCCTTTGTTATTACTCTTTGTGTTGCGTATGCAATCAGCTGTTGGACATAATATCATCCAAATACTGTATATACAGTAGAACCTCTGTAAGGCGAAAACCTCCTTAAGGCGAACTTAAATCGAGACTGTTCGCCTTACAGAGGTTTTACTGTATATTAATGTGTATATATACTAAAGCTTTTTAGGTAACAATTTGTTTATTTTACAATGTTCACGTTCATTTATTTAAAAAATTAAAAAAAAAGGAAAAAGAGGAACAAAGGCCGAAAAAAGGGAAAATAAATGTCTCTTAAAATGATTGTTATTACATGATCGGTGCTCATTTCGTAGTTTCCTCCGAATATCTCTCACCATAAAAAAGAAGGAAATCCCGCACATGGATAAGCATGGTTATAACATATAAGTTACGTTAAGTTCAGGTTAAGTTAGGTCTATTTGTACACAGATAGGTACAGTCCCCACAGGACTTACAAATTGAGCATATTCACCACATTATATTACATTAACTTTCAATTTATATTTAAATCTTTTATAAGTATAATATAAATATTTAACTTTAAAATCGTTGAAAATAAAACCAAATTTTAATTATAAATATTTAGTACCATGTTAAGTTACCATTCACTTTGCAGAGTAATATGGAAATGCTATTGAAATGCATGACAAAGGCACGCGTAAATTACTTAAAATTCAGGACTTTGATTCTTTATTTTAGTGTAATTATAAAGAGAGATTTATTTTTATATTTATCTAAAAAATATTAGATTTTAGTCCATTAAATGAATGAAAAAATATTAAAAATAAACTATTTTTATATATGCATTATATACATTTCACTATATTATGAAATGGATTTTAATGATTAAAAGAGTATTTCAATAATGACTGTGCTGACCTTTAAGCATAGTATAAAGACACATAAAGATGGTACTTAATTATTGATATGTTAGATTTGTATGGATTATTTGGAGACCATGGTCGTCAGCAGGAAGCTATTCAAATGCACCATAACTATTCCCAATTACTATTAAATGACCATTATCAGGCGACTCAATTATCGGAGCACAGTTATCTTCAGGTAATATTAATCTCTAATTTTTATTTCCATTATATAATTGATAACATTTATATAATTAAATTTATTTTATTTATTATGTGAATATACAATGAATATAATAAATAATATAAAATATGAATATTTTTCTTTTGACAGTGGCTTAATGATGAAAATCAATGAAATGAAAGAATCAAAATAAACATACATTGTAATATATCATACATAATATTTGTTTATACATTATTTATCATTTCTTTTTGCATATCCTATAAATATATAAAATATTTATGTGTTATTTTTTTATTTATTTTAAAAATTCATAATTTTTTTCTCTTAAATTATAATATATTAATAATTCACATATAAAATATACATTTTAATGAAAGGATTTCACAAAAATTGTCCATTATTTAATTAAATCATAATTTTATATAATTATAGTTATATTTATTGTAAAACATTAAAAATGTAAATTTTTAAGAATGTATACAAATTATAGACATTTAAAAAATGCAATAATCTATATCTATATATTATATACAGTATATTTGATCATATTGAGTACTATATGCACAATGTATATGCATAGGCATATACGGTGCAATTATTGGGACCGCTGTACCTTGTGGCAGTGACATCACAAAAGTGAGATGTACACAAATAACGTCCACTAAAGGTGTAAATGTTTATTGGACGTTATTTGTGTAGATCTCACTTTTTTGATATCATTACCACATGGTACAGCGGCCCCCGATTATTTACTGTCATTAAATTTATTAGTACATTAATTGTATTTGAATATACGCTATAATCGCTCATGCTTAATAGCGCACTCTCTCTGATCAGATACAATTGATGTATTAATAAATGTAATGACAGTATGTGCGGCGCCCCTATGCATACATATTCCCGTTATGTCTAACGCTTAGAATAAACATACATATGCTGTGCTCAGCACATATTCTATAATAAAAATAATCGCATTGTATATGTTAAATTAACATATGCGTACTGTATATAGATAACTCAATATGATCAAACTGTATATTTACTGTATATTGACATACAAATTGTATGATACAATGTATATACATACAGATTATCCTAAAGGGCTTTGGAAATTTCAAAGGGATTACCATAGCAACAAAAGTCATATAAGAGAGTGAAACCAAAAATATTGTTATCTATTAAATAGTAAACATGTTTGCATTAAAGACGTTATTTATGTTTATTCTACTTTACCCTAAGGAATTACTCCAAAGCCAAAATGGATAGACTGTATATGAATGTATATATATAATTTTGTAAATATATGTAACGGTGGAATTATTTCAAAAAATATATAATAAATACAATCAAAACCTTAACTGCAGTCATTCATTTAAAGCAACATATATACGAACGCTTTATACGCATGCGCATACAATTCTCACATTTTTAACATTAGTGCGTGTCATATTCTAAAATAGTGCATACATACTGTAGCATTATTTTATTATTATTATGTATTATATTATGAATACTTTATTTTTTGATCTAAAATTTAATTTATTGTAAAGTTAAGGATTTATGTAATTTAACGAAAAAAAATTAAAAAATATTTACCGGAATATGACAAAGTTTAGCGCACTAGTAATAGAAGCCCATGGGCTTGTATTTGGAGCTCACATTATTTATAAAAATATAAAAGTTAATCATTTAAAATTTTTATCTATAATTTAAGCATATTTTAAGATATAATATAAAAATAAAGACACAAATACTGAAGAAAAGTTTTCT
>JAQIXB010001119.1:0-12054 GCA_034697405.1 Mesoplophora pulchra
CATGTTCCGAATATGACATTAATTTTGTCATAAAATTACATAATGATCACAATTTGAGCCGACATTAGATTTTCATTGTATACATAATGCTCTATAATTATTATTATGCTTTATTATTATTAGTTAGGGATAAGAAAATTACATAAAAAACATTTTCCATGTAATATTCTCGTGATATTATCTGAAATAATCTATTTTTAAAAATATAACTTTTATTATTGAATTCCATTCTTCAGCTTATTTTACATTTAATTTTAAAATTATTTTTTTTATAAAATTACAACTTTATAGTTGTATTATAACTGTATAGTTAAAATTAATTTTTAATAATAATAATGTCCGCCAATATTAGGGAAGGGCTTACTTTTGGCATATTCCGATAAATATGCTATAAACTCGGGCAAAGTTCATATACAATAGCGACCTTCGGTGTGCCCCTTTCTGTAGTAAATTTAACATTGTTATGTAATAAAAATATATTATATAATTATATAAAGAGTTTTAGTATTTTATAGTATTTTATTTCGTAATTATTATAGGACCACAGCTTCTTTTACGAAACGTTTTTTATATTTTAAATATATTTTATTATTATGTTATTAAAGACTTTAAAAAATTATGGCGCCATCGATATTCTGGTGTCAAATGCCGCTGTGAGTCCAGCGATGGGCCATGTTTTGGACGTATGTTATTTTATAATGAAATGTCTAAATATTAATGATATTTTTTTTAATTTTAGACGCCTGAAGAATCATGGGATAAAGTAATTATAGTGCTTTATTATTCGAATGAATTGTAATTGATATTAATTTGATATTTAAAGATTTTCGATATAAATGTTAAATGTGCGTTTATGTTATCAAAAGAGGTTTTACCACATATTGAAAAGAGAAAGTATGATAAATCAGTAAATCATTACAGTCAATGGAAATTGTATAAGAAATGTTTTGCAAGTAAATGCTTATGGCAGCGCATTTACCAAATTCAAGTGCAAAATATCTTATACAGAATTTCCACTGACTGTAAATTATATTTATTACTTTTTTATTTTCATTCGTCGTGGGGTCGTGTAATAATTGAGGAGTAAAATAAAGAATCAGTAATATAATACATTTTTATCATATTCTGATGTGAATAGCAATGGTTTTGGCATATTTATAAAAATTAATGATTTTAGTTTATAAATTAATTACATATTTCCCCATAAACTCAATGAACTTTTCACATATCTGTTTTTATTCTTTAATTCTGCGGAAAAAGAAACTTTTGTATGGCCCCTGATATTACCATTCTAAAGCCGACCAAATCTTTTTCATAGAATAATAACCTTTCCCTGTGATGGTCTTTAAAGGTCTTTAAAGACCCAAACAAAAAATAGATGGGTTTTAATCTTAACTATGAAAAGACTGACGAATTAATTCGAATTCACTTAATATACTAAATATACACCGTGTCCACAAATGGATTCCCTATTCACTATGCGTAACTTTAAATAGTACCGAATTTTTTTATAAAATTATTTTATATTTATTCCTTTTGTATATAATTTAATATATAAAATGTCGAATACCCGTAAAGTTGAAATTTCCGGTCACTAATGTTTAAAGTTATGTAATTCTAACATTTAAAAGGTAAAATCTGAAATTTTCAGTATAACATTGGGAAATATCATACTCTATTATGAACATAAAGTATCCTCTCAAATCTTTAACTATTTTAGAACACTTATTTTTTAAATATACTATATAACTATGTAACAACAAATAAATTACACCAAAGGAAAAGGTCAAGAACCGAATTTGCAGGTGAATTTGCTTATGAAAATTATACATATACTATATTCACTTACAATTCTGTCCCTTGACCTTTTCCCATGGTGTAATAATACACTATGTATAAAGATAATGTGGAGTATATATGAGTTTATACATGTATTTTATGTTTATGTTTATAATGCTTTATATATGCACATGTGTGCATTATTCTGCGCATATACTCCACATTATCTTTATACATAGTGTATAATGAGTAATGTTTGTATGTGATTATATATATATTTATAATTTTACTCCGTTATGATTACGCAATCCCCAGACTCTGAAAATAAAAAATGCGTATTTATATTGAAATTTGTAATAAATTTTAAAGAAACGGTTCCATCGTATACATTTCTTCTATCGGCGGATATCAGCCTTTTACTTTAATCGGTGCATATTCTGTGAGTAAAACTGCTTTATTAGGATTAACTAAGGCTGCAGCTATTCAATGTGCTCCTATGGGCATTCGTGTTAATTGTGTATGTCCGGGAGTTATTGAAACTAAATTTAGTGAACCGCTATGGAAAAATCCCGACGCTCAAAAAGAAATAAATAAATTCGTTCCCATGGAAAGGTATATTAGAGAATCAATTAATTTGATTTAACTTAAGTTTAGTTAATTATAATATATCAGTTAACATAATTTGAAATTTTTATCAAAATATAAAAAATTGAAAATGTTTAATAAAAATTTCTTAAATGTCTAAATAATTCTAAGAATTTTTTCAATATTCCTCTAAAGCCACAATAAAGAGTGTTCCACTTAAAAGTATACCATTTATTGCAAGATATTGTTATATGATTATTGTAAAATGCAATATATATTACTTATTATTATTATTATACAATAAATTCTGTAATATCATGTGCAATATATACATAATTATTTCATTTTATAATAATCATATTTACCAATATCTACAACAATTGGACATACTTTTCCAATTATGTTTATTATAAAAACTAAGTTAAATTATAATAATTATAGTAATTAACATACATGTATATGTTAATTACTATAATTACTATAAATTTTTAGAATTAAATTTAATATTTTTTAAATTAATTTTGTAGAATCGGTAAAACTGAAGAAATTGCAGGCGCTGTGTCATTTCTGGTATCAGATGATGCATCATATATAACGGGAGAGAGCATTGCAATTGCGGGCGGATTCTTTAGTCGGCTCTGAATTTTTAAAAAAATTATCAATTTTCGAATAATTGTTATTTTCAAATAATAAATTTTATTTTTGTATAATTTTATATTTAAACATAGATTTAATATATCAATTTATGACGTGAATATTAATTTTTAATTAAATATTCATTTTAAAATAAATATATATAAAATACCAAATTCTTAATGAATCATTAATATAATATTATTAATATATAATGAAACTCAATATAAAATGACACATAACTCATGTATATATTAAGAATTACCATGTTTTTAGTATGTGTTTATATATTGATACAATATTAATACATATGTATATATGATAAAATATAATATTCATTATTTTATATTTTTATTTTAAATATAACTAAAAGTACTGTGCACAATTCATAAGTCAAAAGTAAAAGTATATATAAATACTAAACTCAATATAAAATGAAACAGAAAATAGAAACTGAAATGCAGTTAAAGGGTCCGTGATTATTCAAATTCACTTTCGATACAATAAAATTCATAAAAAATATAACTAAATATATATTTTCGCTCAAATGTTAGGTTTTACCGCATTAATTTTTTTTTCGGGAATTTGGTTTCGGGATTTTAGTTTTCGGACTTTTGTCCGGATCCCGATTTTTATATGTGTTTACAGTAACGGAACATTTACTATAACAGGGTTTACTATAATGGTAAAAGTTTAACATTACCGTTTCTGATCAATGGTTTTTAAGATTAGTTTAATATAACGGAATTTTACAATAATGGGTATTTATTAGGGTTTATCAAAAGTTATGATTATTTATATACACTTTTTATTTTTTAAATTTTACAAAAAGTTTTAGCATTTAATCAATTATATTATTGTGATAATTATCGATGACCTTTGTCCTTTATTTGAGCAAAGATTGAATGACATGCTCTTAGAAAGAGGGGGGTTTTGAGGCAAAATACACAATTTATTTCGGTGTAAATTAAAAAAAATAATTTTATTAAAAAATTAACATTTAATAACTATATATATAACTATATATTTTATTAAAAAAATATTATAGAAGTTTTTTATTTAATTTAAAACTAACAAAAATTAACGTATGAAAACATGCTAAAAGAAATAATTAAAGGACTACTATAATACATTTTTATAATATGTATTCGAACTCTGGTAATTTTAAATGATGCTTCCATCGGTAATAATGTTAGTATTTATTTTCTTAAAAATTAAGTTAATATTTTTAAAATTTAAAATTTATAATTAGTGATTGTAAATTCAGGGAATAATTAAATAAATTATATATTTTCATAGTTAATTATTAAGAAGAATTAAATAACGTTTTACCTCAATATTTAATTTAACTATAAACTTAAATCTTATAAGTACAGCTATACCTTAGTTACTAAAACAAACTTTTAGCATGAGTTTAATGCTAAAAGTTTGTTTAAAATAAATTTTCATTTAAGAATATTTTATGAAAAACTCAGGTTTAGTAAATATGTAAAAAGTACCCTTTTACTTCATTTTTAGGATAATTATTCTGTTCTGTTCTGTGATTCATGAATTTTAATGCCTAAAATTTTCCATTACATCCTCTTTCATTTGTTCTTAAAACAGCAAAAAAATCACTCCGAAAAAAGCAAATTTTTATATAAATGTTTATTTATTTAATGCATATATTTAATTAATATTTTTAATTTTAGCATTCATTTTATTTATATTTTTCATAACCGATTTGTAATTTTACCTCTGTCCAAAGGGCGATTTTTTATCTGTGATTTATGGATTAATGTCTTAAAGTGTTAGCACTCGAAGTAAACGTAAATTGCCTTTACTATTATATCTGATTTATCATTTAGTCAATATACACATTTTCTAATATACACTTTGTTTTAATCAAAGTGTTCAAAAAAGACAAAAATTTTAGCACTAAAAACACAGAAAAAGCCTTAAAATTCAATTTTAGAAAATAAAAAATTTACTTTTTTTATTTATTATAATTTTAAGCAAAATTCTGAACATTTTAAAATTTTTTTAAAATTTTAAATAAAGTTTTTTATTAAATGTTTTTTAATATTATTTTTTAAATATTTTTTTAATATTTTAGATGCCATAATTGGAAATTTTAGTTATAATAAACTGTGCAATAATTTTATTCAATTTAAAAATATCATTTGATAATTGTAAGCGAAAACATGAAAGTGTACCTAAACTATCGCTATTACATATTACGTTTTATATTAACTTTTTTAAATTATTATTTATTACAATTACATTTGTAATTATAATTAACATTATAAAATGTATTTAATAACGATAGTTTTTGTACATGTTTTTATTATACAATTATCATACAATTTTTTTAAATTTAAAAATCAGAATCATTTATATTTCTTTTAACATCAATTTTTATAATATTAATACATATTTTAAATTAATAATAATAAAAATCACAGGAGAATTAAAGGAAATTTAATATGAATATGATTTTATATGATATGCGTTAAACTTAGACCTCTCCGTAAGCATTTTATTTGTAAACATACCTTTAAATATTATTATATATTATATATATATTATATCTAAAAATAGATGAAATTACACATGAAAATCTTGACCATCATCATGCACAAATGTTACATCTATATATAGCTTTATTTTTATATGTAATACAGTATATTCACTTTTCATTAGGACTGTATGCATGCACATGTATTTAATGCTTAACATATACAGTTAAGTGCCTCATCATTCAAATTATAAAGATTGCGCATACACATGCACAAAACGCAGTTTAAAAGGTCATTTACAAATGTAAAATGAATAAAAACATTGTCGACGTTCGACATTCGAATCTAAACAATTTTCAATGTATACCTACGCATAGAATCGCACATGCGATTGCATACAGTCCTAATGAAAAGTGAACGTAGGGTATATTTCTATGCATTGATCTATTAAAGTTCATAATCTGTATATACATGTTGTGCATGAGGGTAATATATGTATGGACTATATAATGCATATATTAAAAAATATATGCATTAAAATGTATTACAGTGAATTGAATTAATGTTTAAGATATTTTGCATTCGAATTGGGCAATGTTTTGTTATACGTATGGCATTGCAATGATCATTTGCAACGAGTTATTTATAGCATAGCAAAATATCTCTTAGATTATTTCCCTTCACTGTAACTAATTTACAGTATAATTGATAAACAATCATATAAGTATTAGACATGAGTTTATGATTAGATAGAATATGTTTTCCAAAATTAAGAATATTTTTAGATAATACATTCGTATATAATTTATGATTTTAGATTTTTTAAGCATTTTTCCATATAAAGATAAATCATCGCATGATATTAGTTATTTATATTTTAAAAATGATTTTTAACCGTCATAATGCACTTAAACCCTATAAAAAGCGTTAATTATTCTTAAAATGAGAATCCGATATTATCCAAACTCTGATGATAAAAGTCTAATATATTTCAACATATGTATATTTATAGTGTAATCATTAATTATAATTAATTTATTAAATTTTAATGAAAATCTAAATATAATACGAAAAATTTAACTTTTTATGGTCATATCATGATTTATTAATATTTTAAATAAATAAATATATAATGCGACACTCATTTATAATACACATTTTTCAATAGCATATGCTTTTTATTTTTATTTTCAATTATCATTATGCTTTAAATTTTAATTATTTTTAATAATAAATATCGAACATAATTATATTGTTTATTATTTTACTAAAAAGTATTTTGGCATATGAAATTGGCATATAAAAGAGCATTTCGCCACACCCCAATGTTCACTTTAAATATTTAAATGGACATTTTCGTCAATATATTTTGAGTATTCTCAAATGTATTACATCATTACAAATGATTCATAATCGTAATGAATTAACTTTTCTCATAAATTAATAAACGAATGATGTGAATGTCGTAATAAATTAAAAATAATATGACCGCTGTCATTTGGATATGAATTCATTTACACATTCATTAGAAATCATCGCTAAACATATGTTCACATATGAATGCACCATCATTGGATTATCTAAAACATTGTGACATATCGAACATGAAAATTCATTTTCGATTCTATAATCAGACCTTTAAATGTCAAAATCTTTTTCATATTAATAATTCTCAATTTAAACATACATTAATGACAATTTTAAATGCATATTTTTTTTAATTAATAATTTCTTATAAATTCTTTAATCATATTTTAGTAATAAAATTGAACACTATAAACTACTGTAAGATGTAAACACAGTATAATGCTAATATTAAAAAATATAATTTCGAATATAAAATATTTATTTTTTGTATAAATATTCCATTGCGTCTATGAGAATACCATAGTTGGTTTTAAGTAGAGAATAGTAATATTATTATACAGCAAAGAAATTAGTGCAATTTTTTTATTTGCTAGTTTTTTTGTAAGTTTTAGATAAAACTTTAATACGCCCAAAAAAGTTCATAACTTTAAAGTTTAGACGAAAGCAGAATGAAATTTAAGCAAAAAATAAAGAGATAAAAACACGTTAAAATTATTTAGAAAAAACTTTCTCAAACCTCCCACTAGTATCTTTCTAATATTTTTAAATTATATTGTAAAATATTAGTCCCCATAATCTTAATCAAATTTATGAGATTTACGATTTAAGATCATTTAAAAGTATATATTTAAAGAAAATGACTCTAAAATTCGTGTAAAACGAGAAAAGAATCGCATAATATTTTATTTATATTATAAAATTGCAAATTTTTGCAAATTTTTTGTATATGTTATAGATACATGATGTTCAAATAAAAGTGCTTTAATTTTCATATAAAATTCATCACACGAATTTAGATATGCCTCCTCTTTTCTCTCTTTTATAAATGCATATACTATCATATACTATCATGCGTATTGTTTTTAGTATTACACACGTGAGTGCATGGGGTGTGGGTGTTAAAGGTTACTTAAGAACTAGAAAATAATAAGGTTTACGGAAATCATCTTAGGCCAACAAAAAATCCAATGCTATTATAATTGTTAGTATCAGTGCATAGTGATGGGCGTCGGCGCAGGAATTTGCATCAATGCACACTAAACCAATGCACCATTTGAAAATACTTATTATATTTATGGGCATGGATTTAAACTATTGTCTAAAAGTATTGTAAAATTAAAAAGTAAATAAAATTTTAAAAAATCATATCATCACATATGTGACAGTAATTGATAATATATGCGAAAACATTAAAATTAAAATAAATTCATAGAAAACAATTAATTTGTGCGTTCGAAATATTGTAATGCATGCATTTTTATCACGATTATAAAAGTTTAGTATGAGAAAAGTACATTATTTCTGTAAATCATTTGCAGATTCACACACAATGAACAAAGACCAAAATATAGATTCTGACACATTCTCCTCACTTTATTATGTAATGCAAATATATATATATATATATATATATATTTAATATAATATTATCGAAAGAATTTTTTATTATTTATTATTTGAATGCAGTGGGATGTTACTTTAGAGATCGTGTTCTTTTGCAATGAGAATTGAGACCCGTTTCAGTATATAGCCCTGCAAAGTATAAATATAGAATGTACACGAATATACACGGTAAGTAAAGAATGTGAGCCTTTTAAGAGGTACACTGCCGCCGTGATAAAATGCAATCCGACAGCACCACTGCTGACACTGATTGGACAGGAATCGTCTTCATGCGTTCACGATCTCTCAGAAGCTGCCCTCAGGCAAAAAACTAGTAAATGCTTAACATGTTTAAGGAATGTATTTGCGAAAAGTTAATCCCCAATGGCAAAAACTGCCACGTATAAGTCGCTGCTTATTATAAGTTTAATTTGCTAAGAAACGAACAAATTCCATCGCTCATCCTCTCTATTACAGTTGATACTAGTGGATACTAGTAGCATTATATTTAAAGAATTAAATTAATTTAAAACCTAAAAAATGTCAACCCTGTGAATTTTTAAATTTTTTTTCTGATCATTGACATTAGAGGCTACTAAATACTTAAGCAAATAAAAGATGCACGTTTAAACATAGCATTACCAGTATATGTATTTAATACTACTATTTATGCTAGTATATATACATTTTAAGTTTCATGACATTTGAGTATATTATCGTTATAAGAATCTCATAAACATTTTTTCATAATAAAATAAAAAATTTAAAAACTTTTTAAAAGTATTGGTTTATTATTACAAATTATATACAAATATTTATTATGATAATATATTAAAGATAAAAACTGAGAATATATAAAATTAGGAATTGAAAATGAATTACAAATGATGATTTTAATATATAATATGATATAATTACAAAATATATTAAGAGATCACAGGTTATATATTGCTCTAAATTAATATTTTTATATATGCTTAAATCATATATAAAATCTTTGACTGCGGAACGTTAATTGTAAAAATGAAGTCATTATGCAGTCATTATGCATTTTTCATTATGCATTACTTTTCTTTAAATATCAATGAATATTTAGTATAAGTAATGAAAACACTCATACTTATGGCACACGTGTGATATATATTATTTTATAAAATGTGCAGTCATTTGTAAAATGATCATAATTTTGAAAAAAATTAAAATTAATTTAATAATTGGCAAATGACTTCATTGTTTCAATTGATTCCATTCAAAAAGAATGGTTATAAATTTGGCCACAATTAAATTATAACTCTGTACATATAATTACTATTATGTCTTTGTTACATATAGACTTTTCGCACGTTTAGTATCACCTATTTCTATGCATACACATAACTATATCATTCAAAGTTCATTCAATTGTTCTTATTAATGTTAAACTGTGTCTTCATAATTTATAGCTAAAGATATTTATAATTTTATATTATTATAATACAGTTTTAAGTATGGATTGTAATTAAAGAGGTAATATTGAGCATTGTATTATAAATATAACAAAAGCTGCTGACATACTATTAATGTTAATAAAAAGGTGTTTCTGATAATAGTTTAATCATTTAGTCACACTGTGGTTTCATTTCTTCTGTGATTCAACGGCTGAAGTTCCCTTTTCAATCGATCATATTCATTATAATAATCGTGTTCATCAGACATTTCTTCGATGTCTTCAATTTTTCTGCCGCCACCGCCCGTAATGTAAATTACCGGACAATTGCTTGTGAGTGGCGCATTCCCTAATGGTACCATCGATGCATTTTGCAATGGATTTTGTGGAATGATGTTTGATGCCTGTGGTGATATTGAATTTACATATTCATGATCCCGATGCATGAGATGATACTCGAGATTATCGACGCCGAAACGCGATTGACTCGTGACGGGCACAAAATCGGGAATATATCTTCCATTGGATTTACCATTAGATGCATCTATTATCAGTATTACAATTATTAATTCTCTTAAACTTTTAAAATTATCAATAAACATTTATTACCTGCTACTTTAGTATCTCCAATTAAGTCCATGTAACTAGTTTGTCCACCAGGACCTGGAGAGGGCATTAGATAATCATCTTCATCCACAGGAAGTTTAAATGCATAATCTTTGAAAGACATTTGACCATTCTGCATTATCATGTCACAGACATCACCATCTAAAATTAAATTTAATAAATAAATAAATTAATAATTATTTACATTAATTAATTATTCATATTTATCTATAAATACCTTTGCCATTTTTAACGGGGTCAGAACTGTATCGTCCTGAACTATGACTATTTTCTCTTAAATGACCATTCATTTGAAATGAATAATGTGATGATGGATCAGCGAAATATTTATTATAATTACACATGTTAATGAAATCATTCCCATGACGACCATAGCCATTCATTAATATATTTTGTCGGTACTGAATATCTAATGTGTCATCACTATTTGTACACCCTGTATTACTCATAATGTTATTTACAGGATCACCTTCAAAACCACGATCCTCCATGAACTTTTTAATTGGTGTCGGTGGTGGTGGAGTATCACTGCCTATAATAGTATTAGATTTACTAGGCTGAAGATACTCTTCTGCATCCATGATGGTTTCTGGTCCTTCAATAGGCATACTTAATGTTCTTATCAGTTCTTTTTCGTCTTGTTGAGTATAACTAGGTAATCGCATTAATTTATCACCGTGTATCACTAAGTATCTGCCGGGATCACGGGCCATTTTTGCGAATTCTTCAGCCAATTCCTTAAATGAGGGCCGTGACTCAGCGTCGAGCATCCAGCATTTGATCATTATCATGTATACGTCAATTGTGCAAATGGATGGCTGTGGTAAGCGTTCCCCTTTTTCCAATAAATCAGGCACTTCACGTGCGGGAACGTTTTCATAGGGTCTACCGCCGTAAGTTAGCAATTCCCATGCTATAATAGATGAGGAAAATTTTTTAAATATCATTTTATGCAATTATTTCAATTAATTTTTTTATTATAATAATTTAAAGATTTAGGACATTCACAATATAAATTTTCAAAGCTTAATAATGTTGAATTTTATAACTAACATTTTGTGACCGTAATTTTAAAATACTAAACGCTTAAAATTACATTATTAATCAGCACTTCTCTCATCTCATGATGAAGAAAATGTAAATTTTAATTGCATTATAATAAAAGAAAATGATTTTAATTTTAGTCATTTTCTCAATTTTTTTATTAATTTAATTGAAAATAAACATCATGTCATCGATCTCATTAAATTTTACAAAAAACTTATTATAGATAGTATTATAGCTAGTTATTATATTTAGTAATTAGTTTAATATTCTATATAAGGAAAAAAAGGACACTGCACATAGCTTTTTATAGAAATATGTTTAGCATTTAATACATGTAAAGGTCATTTTCAAAGTGAAACTAAACTTAATACTGACGCGACGCTTATCTGTAGTGTTTAATTGCGTTTTTTGGTATTTAGAATTAAATGAAAAATAATTTATAAATGTATTAAATAATGCATAAAATATACATATGTACAAATGTATATA
>JAQIXB010001120.1:0-12052 GCA_034697405.1 Mesoplophora pulchra
TATGCAATGATACCTTTGGTTATTTTCTTGATTATGAATAATACAGCGATCGCTTGTAATAGCATTGTAATAGCATTATCTCTTCTTCAGTCAAATACATGTAAATGCATGTATGGTAAAAGGGTATATTAAAACTGATAAATTTAACTTTTTTTGTTTTTCGTCCATCAATAAATTTCAATGAATTTGGGGTAAACTAAAATAATAGCGAAAATAACTTATATTTCAATGAATATTTAAGTACGAAATCGCAATTAACATTCTTTAAAATTACGTTTTTAAAAATTTTAGAGATTTTTTCATATTTCACAATATATAAAAATACTTATAAATAGTTTTGTGTAATATTAGTATAAAGCATGATGTATTGAGTCACATGATTTTAATATTATTAAGATATAAGTTGAATTTCGTAATTTTAGTGTTTTTATGGGGTCATTATATCCTAATATTTGTATATGTTTCAAAAATATATGCGTATTTTTAAATTTCATATGAATTGAAACGCAATAATGCATCATCGTTTTTTTAAACTTTTTTTAGTTTCTTTTTAGTTAATACTCATTCTTTAGTCGATATTCTTTTGTATTGTAATTACCGATTGAGGTGATGATTCGGCGCTTTATAATTATATTCCTATTTTTTGAGTGTCGTCATAATGTCGGAGTCATTAATTAGAAAATTGACATGTCCTGTGCCGTGTGCCGTTCGTGTGTGCTCTAAATTTATATTCAAAGGACATAAATCTTTAACTTTTACATTACACCATAAACAAGACCTTTGACCTCAATTGTTATTTTATTAATTTTAAAATATTAATTTTTAAAAAAACATTCATTAATATTCATAAATATATTATTACATTAATATTCATATTAATACGTAAACATATCTGTTTACATATACATTTAATATTACATTAATTAATAGATAAATGTCATCATTAAAATATTAATAATCACATTCGAAGGTCTATAAATGTTATTATCTTATTATTGAATGCGTCAAAAAAGATTTATTATTAATTTTTTATTAAATATATAAATATATTATTTTAAAAAATGAGACTTTCGATTACATTCAATTAAAATGATAATATAAAAATGCATATTTTAACTTTAAATACATATTAATTTTATATTAAAAGCAAAAAACAGAATAATATGATGATTATTGATAAATATATAATAAACTTAAATGATAATAGACCTTTTGATACAATAAAAAATTACATACATCATCACCTGAACCTATATCTAATTGAAAAATCGCCACAAATGCATGACTCTTTCTACATTTAGCGTGTAATTCAATAGTCACAGTGAAACAGCGAATGCCATCATCATAAAACAGTATTCAATGCACCGAACGATTTTCAATTTCATTATTTCATTCATAATCATTTCATTTGAATCTAAAAATCGATTAAAATTAATAATATGAATATATATTTTAGTAAACGAAGTTCTTAAAAGTGATTTGACCCTATCCGATACTGACAATGATTTCGCACCATTATCTGAGCACAGTGAAGACGAAGGAATCGGAATCGGATCACCTCTGGTATCAGATGATCCGATGCTGCCCATTATCAGAAACGATAATGATGACACTGATTCTCTGTTCGATGAATTGGAACGCATTCTTCGTCCCGATGATGAAAACTTTGAGCATCCAATGGTATGTCATTCATATTTAAGCGTTTAATTTATTAAAAAAAAGTTATTTCTAAATTTAATGTTTAATAAATGTGAATACATTTATATACTAACGGTAAATTAAAAAATTAATTTTTAATTTACTTCACTTTTTGTATTCTCATTTTGCAGGGAATTAGAGGTATACTAATTATACCTTTGATATTTTTATTCACCCTTTAAATTCTTTATCAGATATGCAAAATATTCAATTTGTGCTCATCCCGTCATTTAATTATTGTACAAAAGTGAAGTAAAAGATATATATATATATATATATATATTCGAAGCGATTTTAATTTCTTATTAATGAATACGTTTTTGTAATTTTAAATATAAAATATTAAACATGAAACACATTAAACATTCATTAATGTTTTATTTTTATACGATTGAAATTGAGATTTTTTTGCTGATTTAACAATGAATTTTTTAATATTTTTTAATATTATAAAATGGCACTTTTGTAGAGTATTTTGTGGCGCCTTTAATTTTATTCGCAATTCATAAATGAGTGTACAAAATTCGAAGCAATTTCCTGTCATCGATGCCCGTATTTTACTAAAACGAAAGTAAACATAATCAGCTCCGCACTGCACACCTCCACAATGTCATTATTAGATTTATGCACATATTACCATTTGAATTTCATTATGTTTTGATAAATATAACTTTTACTAATCATTGTCCGAAATTTACTACTGACTATTGAGGGTCTAACTGTACGTACCGATTTCAAATGTATATATATATATGAACATTAAACTGAAGGATTATTACAGTTAAAAATTCAATAATAAGTTAAGAGCCTCTTTTACATTGTGAATTGAATTGGACTAAACCCACCTAATAGTATCTTTGACTATTGAATACTATATACATGCTGAGATTGGATCGTGCCTCAAATCATAACATAGTGAATATGTATTAGTAACATAAGTAATAGCGTTATAGAGTTATTCTAATATTTGACAATGTCCTTCGAATGTCTAAAAACGACGTTTTAAGTTCAGTTCAACTGATTTGTGGGGCTCCGCTGCGCCTCTCTCCATAGTTCTTCCACTAATGGACTAAAGGACTTAACTTAATTAAGTTAAAGTCCCTTCTGACGTGTCTTTTGTTAATTTTTTATCATATTCTCGTATCTAAACATAATCTATAACAACAATACCTGTCGCTAATCAGTGCCATTTCCACCATAACATTCAAACATTCGATTAACTTTTAAAATGCTATACATTAACAGTAATGCTATAGATATAGGATTTAATTTTTTGGCATTTTAAAGAAATTAATAGTTAATTCATGCGAATATTTTATTTAAAAGTATAAAATGATATGTTTGTAATTTAATCTGATTTTATTATGAAATTATTCTCAATTTAAAAAGTCAAAGGTGAAAGGTGATGAGACATTTTATGATGAAATATATTATGCCGCAATTACAATGGCATATTATATTTTTGCATTAAATGAATTCATTGTGCAGAACAAAACGATGTTTATATATATAGAAATTCGGAATATTATATAATTTTGACTTTACTATGGTGTTTAATATCACAATTGATATTTAGTATTTTAGTTCACGTCCACCACTGTTATGTATGAGAGACTCTCAGGAATATCCTTATTACATATTATGTTTAAAGTTTAGTTATAGTATAACTGTATAGTGCTCTTTTTGCTATTTTATGCTTTATATGTGCATCCTCACGTTGCAAATGTCCCATCTTTGTGTTGGACTTTCCCCACCCGAACCTGTAGCATGTTTGTGGAACCATTTGTGTAAATTGCTAGTATAATACTAGTATAATACTTGTAAAGAGAAAACTTCCTGCCCTGATGCGGAACGCAGAGAGAATTGGCATTTTAGAAGGATCGGCATGCTCATGGTGCTGTATTTGAATTGAAATGCTTATGCTTTCATTATATGCAATCATTAGACATTAGTTAGCTGTGGCCTCATAAATTGCTTTATGCTCGTGTTAGAGAATCACATTAAATGGTCTATTAAGTGTTGCAATGCACACTCTTCATTTGGCGATTAACTTTTTTATTATGTACTTTTGTTTATTAATTTGATTAAACACCTATGATGACCTCAATACGTTAATTTTAAAGCATAAACGCACAATAAAGAGAGTGCTATGTTTTCATATACGCCGATACGTTAAGTATATTTAGTATTTGTGTATTTTCGATGGTTTTTTCATCATTAAGATTATTATATAATAAATTTGATTCAATTGAGTGATATTATGTTCATTCTGTTGTTTATCTGTTGGATATATATTATAATATTTAGCATTATAAATAATCGTATATTTTAGTATATGTTTAATTAAACTTTTGGAACATAATTATTGGAATATTAAATGCCGCATTATTAATTATAATTATTTTGTCGCATAAATTACTTCTTTATGCGTTTCTATACTTTGAAGGTAATTGAATAATTACCATTGTATTTATGTGTGCTTTACTGATATTTAGAAATAGTTACATTTATGCTTTCAATTAGTTATCTCATAGCTATTGATTTTGCTAGTATATGTAAATGCATGTAATACATATAATGTATTGCAATAGTAGGCTAAAAGTTAAGGCTCATTTAGTCCCACCTTTGCCTACCTCAATGCCACCTTTACCTGTTTATAGTATCGTATTATAGCCTATCTTTTCTTCTTCTCCTCCCCGCTCCGGAAGTTAACTATTCACAATTGAGTTAGAAGTGAATAGTACACATGTAAGATTTGCTTATTTCTTAACTTCAAAGAGAGGGTATTAAGATTTGGGACGAAACCCCTAAACTCAAAATACAACGTTTTGACAGTCGCGTGCCGCTTTCGTTTGTCGCAAATCATAGTATAACTTTTGAAACATTTATTTGATGATTCTATTCTTTTCTTTGCATTGTCACTGTTCGGAGATCATCAGTCGTGTGTGCCCATTCTATACTTTCACGATATTTAAAATTTTTAATTTGTGACTTTTGTTAACAAAAGTTTAACTTAAAATAGTTAACAATGTGTAGTTCAATACAGTCACAAAACTATATTTTACATCATAATCATGAGCAATATATTACTCGAAGATCTATGGTAAGATTTTGTTTTATTTTACTATAAAATAGTAACTTTTAGTAAATTTTGTTAATTGATATATTTAAAGATAATTGAATTTCGCTAAAGAATAGTATTTATTTTGAGAATTTCGCCGTAAGCGTTTAACCGTATAATATAATAATTATTTTTAAGCATTTGAATCGTGATGAATATTTTGCACATTATGGTATCCTATAATAAGCTATTCTCAGAGGTTTATTGAGCCTCGAGCCTGTTAATAGCAACTATTTACTAGTATTTACTATCATTTGAATTGCTAAATGATAAACGGAAAAGCATTTAATGCGTTCTTATAGCGAATGAATTGTCCTAAAGAAATGATTTCATATTCTCGAGCGTCCGGTAGCAATGCGTTGGTAGTACCTCACACCTCAAATATATTAAACGTATAATAGTATTACATTAATTTAATTAACACATTATTAGCGACTTAAATGCACTAAGCCTTTGTATTATGTATTTTATTATTGCTCTTTACAAACATTTCATTACAATATATACATTGAGTAATATTAATTAACTCTATAAATGTTTTACTCAAAAAAATATAAATGCGTTAATTAAAGAATTATGCACTTTAATGACACTTAAAATATTTCGCTTTAATATGATTGCAGAGTAATGGCGATGGATTTATTGAGGGATGGCATAGTACAGGTGCAATATATCACAATGGTCAATCCTCAGCACTCCTTTCATATGAGACTCATGAAAATGGAAATCTCTTTTTTGATAATGGAAATAATAGCATCGGACAAAACTTACAAAACGCTGAAAATAATGTCACCACAGCATTATCATCCGTTAACGATAATATTGATATTGCAAATTATAGCGCTTCCAATACAATGGGTATTTAATTTTAATATGTATTAAATTAATTAATTATATATAATTAAATATATATAAAGTAATATATAAATAAACAATAATAGTAATATTAAGCATTATTACTATATTTAAATAACTGTTGTTTAATAACTATACCTTAACATTAAGAGTATGCCTTTTATGATTGTCATTCGATATAATTTATGAAAATTAATATAAAATAATGGTATACAATAATAGTATAATTTTATTAATTTTATTTTATAATTTATTATTGGGACATGTGAATGTTAATGAATTGTAATGATGCGATTATTTTAAAATATCCATGAAATTAATTATTTAATTTCGTAATATAAACATATATTAACATATTCTTTAAATTTATTATAAAAAATAATAATTTTAATTTAACATGAAACTTAAGGTCCGACTAACATAGGTTCTGCTATGGCCGCATCAATTGCTACACTAACAAATGGCACTGAACCTATGCCTGAAATAGGTGCATCTGCCACTGTTTATGGCTCAGAATTGAATGATTTGATTTATTTGTCAAATGCTACAGCATCGGTTAATAACAATTCAGCATCAGGAGAATATCTGTTAACTGATCTTTTATCAGATGAGGATCTTCAGTTAATGGAAATGACAGGAAATTCAACAGCATCGTCAAACAATACATTCTCTCATTATTATCACCATCATTATGGTAATTCACTTCAAATTCATCAGAATGGGAATTTAACCGAAGATCGAATGGACGCTTCGAGTGATTCTGCCGTCTCTTCAATGAGTTCCGATCGCATTCAATCACTTTCTGATGCTGTATGTAAAAATATTTAAAAATATATTTAAAAATTGTAAATTTTGCATCATTTGAATTATAGGATTGGATTGATTCATGTTCAGAGGCATCATCACATGGTGACGCACTCCATGATTATCATAATTCAAATTCCCATAATCGACATTCTCAAAGTGCTCAAAAGAAATACAAACTCTTTGGACGACGGTCTGATAATACCTCTGATAATAATAAAGATGACATTTATAATTATTATAATACCACCGTTACAATGGCATCGAATGATATGAATGATAATAATAGTGTGACATATTCAAATTATTCATCGAATGATATGAATAATTATGACGTAAATGCCGCACAAAATATTAATTATTATAATCCTTCACTTACACATAATCATACATATTCGCAAAATACAGAAATTATTAACAGCACAGCATCTCCATATCATCAGGTGACGGGATCTGTTTTAAAGAATTATTCACCACGATCTTCATCATCAGCATCAAATAGAAGGATGAGCTCTTCGGACAGTGAAAACCTAACCGAAGAACAAATGCTAAATCGCGATGAAAAACGTGCGAAAGCGATGCGCATCCCTATTTCCACCATGGACATCATTAACCTTCCCATTGACGAATTCAATGAGCGTTTAGCTAAATACGAATTAACAGAGGCACAATTGTCTCTCATTCGTGATATAAGGAGAAGAGGTAAGTCTTAAATATTATATGTATCATTAAATACATGCAAATGTTTGCATATACTTAAAACGATAGCATTTCTTTAAATTGAATGTCATTAAATATCTATTTATCCATAGGTAAGAATAAAGTGGCGGCTCAAAACTGTCGAAAGCGGAAATTGGATCAAATCATGGGTCTTCAGACGGAAGTCGATTCGATGTTCACCCAAAAAGACTCTCTTCAGGCGCATAATGAGCATCTTCTCCTTTTGAGACAAATCGCGCGTGATAAATATGAGAAATTATATCAGTTTATTTTAGAGGCATCATCATCACAACAAAATCAATATTCAGTATCAAATTATCCTCCGGATTATCCCCATCATCATCTTCAACAGGACATAGATAACGCAAATCATAACACTTTTATCGTCGCCACAAACACCACGAATTCGATTAATAATTCACAATCGAATTTTCATACGAAAATTGAAAAGCATGAAAATTAATCGCTCATAATCTTATAAATATTTGTAAAATTCAATGCTGATTTTGTCATAATTATATATTAAAAATATTAAATTTTCTTTAATATTTCTCTATATTTAGTTAATATTAAGTTAAATTACTCAGATTTTAATTTTTTATTCTTTATTTTTTTTGAGCTTACATTAGCTATTAATGACTGTGATTTACTATATTATTATAAAATTCCTTTAAAATGTTAATGCTTTGGTAATTATTATTATTTTTAAGAAAATTATTTCATTATTTTTGAAAATTTTTAATATGAAATATATAAATGTTAAGAGACTAAATAGTTACTTAAAAAAAACTAATAATATAATGAAAACTAAAAATACTAAACATTACATATAATAAAATCATAATTTTAATGTATTAATTAATTTCAATATATTTTTTAATTAAATTTTCATTATATATTATATATATCATTATTCTAAATATTATTATGAATGAATATTTACGAATTTTGCATCTGTTTTTTGGTCTTTAAATTTCTTCAGATTTAAGTTAAAAATACTTAATTTTTAGCATTATTTATTGCATTTTTATTTTTTGGTTTAATATATAAATATATTAAAATATTCATTTATGAATTTAAATGTATATAATAATAAAAAAGAATTTTCATGTTTTTTTATATATTAAAATAAACAAAAATATAACATGAGTGTAAAAGCAATTTTCTCATTACCGCAGTTATAAACGATTAAATAAATGCAATGAAATTGAGTATTTCTATTGATAAACGTAAATATTAACGTTCATTTTTTTTTTGCTTTTTTCATTTCAAATGCTTTTTTTGGTCGAAAATTTTGCTGAAAACGTATGTCTTTAGTGATTAGTAAATTGATGAGAAAATTACATATTTCACTATGAATTTTAATGTTATGTAATCCTTCGTTTAAGTAAAGTGTGCCCTTCACATTTAACTCGAGATATAAATGCGTATATTTCACACATTATTCAATGCTTTAATAAAATATGCATATACAGTATTTGAGATTTAAAACCATACGTTTACGTGTGGTTACGTGGTAGTGTATGACATCATTTAAATCATTTTTGATTATTTTTTACATTTTTGATTATATGGGTCCTAAAGGGTTAATGGTTATTAAAATGAATTATTTATACAGTGGAACCTCCACAAGACGAATCCTCCTTAAGACGGAATGAAATTTTGGACCCGAATCCTTCAAAACGGAAACGAACGATTTTTCGTTAAATGATAGTATACTTATAATATACCTGTGTATACCTCTGTAGTATAATCAGGACCTTCCAAAACGAAATTCTATTTTTAAATAATTTAATTAAATTAAATAAAAATTTTAACAAATATGGGTTCATATATATTTAATAAAAAAGTTTTTTTCATGCACAGTCCGTAAAAATGATTAAAAAATTGAAAATTTTATTAAATAATGAATATTTAACGATAAAAATTAACTTTAATCATAAAATGAGACTAAATATTAGCATGAATAATACAATACGCGAAATTAACAAAACACCACAACAAAAATGGGATTAAATTATAAAGAGCATTAATTAAGCTTTAAAAATATTAAATTTAACTAAATTTAGTTATTAAAAACTATTTTTTTTGGGTGCGAAATAAATATAGCAAAAATTGAATTAAATTAAAGTTAATTTAATCCCATTTTTGTTGTGGTGTTTTGTTAATTTCGCGTATTGTATTATTCATGTTAATATTTAGTCTCATTATATGAAAAGTTAATTATTTTACTATGGTTTACATAGAAACCTCTATAAGACGGAAATCACCTTAAGACGGAATGAAATCTTGAGCCCGAATTATTCGCTTTTTAGAGTTTTTTTTGCATAGTGATAAGTACGATCCATAGAAAAGCATGTAAATTCCATAGAAAAACATGTTAAAAAACTGAGATTTTTTACCATTATACCCTATGGAAAAATGATTTTTTAGATGTACATAACTCCCGAACCCGATGCTGTCTAAAGATGGGACCGGTGTTGATAAACGCAGGACAAAGGGTACTTTAATATTATATAAATAATTTTTAAAAAATTCACATGATCGATATCGAAGTCTTACATATTACTTAATTTACTTAATATAGAAAAACCTCTTAAAAGAGGATACAATTAAAATGTTATATTTGCATGATATTTTACAATGTTTTATGTTTAAATATAATAATATTCTCATTTTAAACTCATGATATAAGTGCGAAACATTAAGTTTATACTAAAAATAAATCTTTTTAAAGCGGTATCATTTATGTTTTATATTATCATGAGGTTTAACTGTATTTAATTCATTAAATTACTGTAATTAGACATTACTGCCGATTATTACGGAATATTACAGTCAAAAAGATTATTCCGAAATGTTCTTAATCTCATAGAGATCTATAATCTCATATTATACAGAAAGTTCCATTTAATGCTAAAAGTGTATTTTATTGTTAATGATTTAAACATAAACATGTGCATATCATGTTCGTATTAAAATACATATTTTGCGTTAAAAGCCGCTTTTAGTGTAAAAAATAAAAATGATTTTATAATTAAAGAGTGTTAATAAAGACATGAATGTGTCGGCATCGTGCGGATTAACAATGAAAATGAGTGTCATGCGATTCTATGATTTTATTTAATGCTGAATTTTCTCATTCACATACACACACGGATCATGAAATGATCATGTAAAAGTGAACATATATATTCGAATAATGATACCGATATAAGTAATACGGTTTAACAGAGTGTGTCTATAATATTGCATTAAATAAATTATGTTCAATGAAATTTTCATACTAAATTATTATGAAAGTATATTTTACATCCATTAATAAAAGTGCTTTAAAAGTACTAAAATTTTCAATTTTTAATCAAAAAGTTCTTTTCTAACTTTAAATTCGTAAAATATTAAAAAAAAAGTATCAATAAATAAAAATGATAAATATTTATTTTAAAAAATTTGACACTATTAAAATATTAAAAATATCAATTATCTTCTTTTTGAGCGTATTTCAGGGTAAGAATTAAGAGTTCATTTAAATATGATTTTTTAAATAAACCCATAAATTAGTATTTTTTAAATTTATTTAATTATAAAATCGATTTTTTTAAAATTAATTATAAATTTATCTTTACACAGAATTAAGTTTAATTAAAGTTAAAATATTTCTAAAATAAAATTTTTTAGTTTAATTTAAGCATTGATTATATTATTATAATTTTATAAAAAATATTTATTAATTATATATTTAATATTTATAAAATATATTTAAAATATAATCATATTTTAAAATATTTGAGACTAAATTATTGTAAAAATCGTTATTGTAAATGTTGAAAATGCTCTCATTTTACAAATAAAGAATATATTTGACATTACCATATATGCAAAATAATAGTAAATATATGTTCACGAAAATGAGATATTTATTAAAAAAATCCAAAGATTTAACATAAACATTTTATATGAATGATGTTTGTATTTTAGCTCTTTTAATACATGCCATAGTTATTCTATAAATATGGTATTTTTATTTTATATATATACGTTACCGGACGAAATGCCCACACCCAAAATGCCCACAGCCCAAAATCACCACGGCCGAAATGCCTAAGAACCAAAATACCAACAGTCATTTCGAGTTATAAGTATCCCTAAACTGCATTTTTATCTATTTTTATATTTTAACTGTTGGGTAAGGTTGGGTCTTATAACCATGGCTTCAACGACCACGGCCCGCACCGACGGTCGCAATTCGGTAGACAAAAAGATGGTCTGAGCCGTCAGACGATTATGTCGAAGGGATCAGGTGTTTCCTCTTAAAACTGTGACATCGTCCCCGTGAGCAGCACCTCTGAGTGAAGCTGCGGTCCCTGACTCTGCCTACGGAATTGTGTATGGAGTAACCCGAAAGGGTGGAAGTAGGGTATGGGCATATGTCTGTGGGAATTTTGGGTGTGGGCATTTTGTCATTGACCCATATAAATATATGGTTATTCTATAACATAATACTGAAATTGAAATTTATTGCTAAATATATTTGTAAACAAATAATTTGAGTATTATCATAATATAATTAAAATATTCAAAGAAAAGTGTTTATATAAAGAATTAATTTAAAAATCATTTTTATCTGAATTTTATTGCCTCAAAAAATTCAAATATATTTTAAGGGATTTATAATCAGATAATAAAATATCATTTTTAACATTTATCAAAATACCTATGGTGATGTTAATCGTACGTAATGATATAAATAATATTAATTAAAAGAATTTAATTTTTACATATATATTTAATTATAATTTAAAAATTTTATTACAAAAATTGAAAATAATATATCATATGAATTTAAATTCTTAA
>JAQIXB010001121.1:0-12046 GCA_034697405.1 Mesoplophora pulchra
ATTCAATTTTCAAAAATGTAATAATTTCAATATTTATTATTAAAATTTATTATTTTATATTTTTAATAATTTTTAAATAAAAATTGATCATAGAATAATGCATTATGATTATGATTATGCCTAAAGTTTTACATAAAAATATGTGAATATATTAAAATTAAAAATTATGAGAAATTTAAGATTTTATAAAAAAAATCTCTAAAATCAATTATATCATATTAAAACACTATAAACGGAACATTTATAAAATAAATTAATTATAATATTAAATAATATGCGATTAAAATATATATTTAAAAATGAGAAAAAAGTTTAAAATGAAAAATAAAAGTCACAGAACTTTTAAAGGGATTTCACTGTATTATGTGTGTATACGTTTACATGGAATTCTGCGTCTGTGTCTATTGAGAACGTAAATGCTTTAATATGACGTAAACATAATGGTGAAATGACTCATGAATGTTTAGAAATGTGATGAATTCATGTGAATGAATATCGTTTCACTCTTTCATAATCCATAAGAATAACATATAAATTCGCGCATTAAACGTATTCATTTATATCTATGATATTAATTCGTTATTAAAAGCGGTAAATGGACACGTAACTAATGATTCATCATAGTATCGTATGATGTGCAATTCAATGCCTAAATTATGTTCATTTTTATTTAAATTATAAATTACATACAAATTTAGTATTATAATTTATTATAAAAATTTAATTTAAATTAAAAAAGTGTCACAATTGATTCTATGGTCACAAAATTGGATGCGAAAATCCCTATGATATGAGCGATTATTATTAATGATTAATTAATCGGTGTCCTTTAGTATTAACACATAATCGCCCATTGATTTACGTAAACATAATTTTGTAATTTATTCATTTTAATAAAAAAATCACTATGTCCGGAGGTATGTAATCATTTGTAATTAATTTATTTAAATGAATGATTTAAATATTAAAATTGCATTTTAATTAAAATGTCTTTTAAGGTAAGAAACGTCCGGGAAAATTCAATCTTTCCCCGCCTCAAACATCAATTCCCGCGATTCCGACGCCCGAAAACATTGATAAACATACGGTGATAATTCACGGCGAAGAAAAAATCGAAGTGAATCCCGAAAATGTAAAATCCATCTGTGAATTGGGCCGTGGTGCTTATGGCATCGTGGAAAAAGTCAGACATATTCCATCATCACTCGAAATGGCAGTTAAAGTATGCACTTTTATATTCATTATATAATATCCATACTATGTATGGATTATATTTATATGATAAATTATATAAAATGCATATGTATGTATGTTATTTAATGACATATTACATTTAAGTGATATACAATATGAATATATGTAAATGATTGTAATTTAATAGCGGATCAGTGCCTCGATAGTTCAGGAGCAAAAAGTACTATTAATGGACATGAATGTTTTAGTGAATTCCGTCGGATGTCCGAATATAGTGAAGTTTTACGGTGCCATTTTTTGGGACGGTGATCTTTGGCTTTTTATGGAGATTCTCGACGCGTCTTTAGATAAATTCTATAAAACGGTTTACAGTCCCACGATAGTGGACCGTCCATTCACGTCCATTCCCGAAAATATTTTGGGGAAAATGGCCGCGGGCGTTGTGAAAGCACTGCATTATTTGCACAGCATTAAAATCATACATCGCGATGTAAAACCATCGAATATCCTCATCAATCGAAAGGGTGATGTTAAACTATGCGATTTCGGCATTTCCGGTCATTTAGTAAATTCAATCGCCCAAACATTTGAAGCCGGATGCAAACCATACATGGCCCCCGAAAGGATTAATCCTGACAAATCACGTCCCGGTATGTACCCTCTTTATATACAAAATACCCCATTACCTTTTTCGTGGATATCATGCACAGAATAGAACTGTACTTATATCCTGAGATATAAAAGCACTTTTATTTATTTTTAAATTTAAAATGTATTATATCTAAAAACGGTGTGATAAATTGAGGTTAAAGGGTATCATATGATATATAAATAATAACTATTGTTTAAGACCATTGTCTAATGATTATGCATTTTCTTTTATATTATAGGGTATGACATTCGATCTGATGTTTGGAGTTTAGGTCTGTTCATTATTTTAATATAATTATTTATTGCAAAAAGTAAAGTCATACGTAAAAATTGAAAATTAATTTGAACTTATATCATAGTGTATTATAATGTATTATTTATCATTATACATTATTATTATACATCATTATTATTTCATAATGTATTTGGGCGTATATTGAATTAGATTTTTCGTTATGACCTTACCTTACGGAGTGAAAAATTTAAAAATTAAATTAATAATTAGTTTTAATGTATAATATTTGACATTTTAGGTCTGTCAATGATAGAAATAGCCACAGGACACTTTCCTTTTCCGAATGAAAATAACTTATTTAAACAGTTAAAGAGAATATGTCATGATGAACCTCCACGACTGCCTCAGGGACAATTCACAAACGATTTCGAAGATTTTGTCGCACAATGGTAACATTGTTTTTTATTATTATTAGTTTATGATTAAATACATAAATTTTACGCAAAATATTTGACCATAAATCTTATTTATGGAATATTTTATTAAATTAATTGTCATAACTTATAAAATGCGTAATTATATGTCAATTAAATCAATTAAAATTTGAATTAAGTAATTATTTAATTATATTTAATTATAATTTAGATATAAATTTAAAAAATCTTAAAAATGATGATAATTTTAATATAATTTTTATTGAATTTTATAGTTTACAAAGAGATTATACGATGCGACCATATTACTCTAAACTTTTAGTGCATCCTTTTATCACTAAAAACGAAAATGATGACATTTCTGATTTTGTGACTAAAGTATTGGATTCTGCGAAATGAATGAATCATTTGAGACATTTCTGAGTCTAAAATCCTTTTTTAAAACAATGGAAATGTGCCTATGGCTATGCATATATAAATATTTATAAATATTTACATATATGTTTTATATATTTTATTTTCATTATCGTCATACGATGAAAATATTATATATTTTGGCTTAAGACTAATCATGTAATTTTAATCAAAAAATGACATTCTTAATTTAGTTAAATCTTTGTATAGAAATTCTAAATCATTATATACATATAAATTGTTAATTCTAAAAATTGGTTATTTCTTTGTATTTATTAATAATAATGTCAATAATATTTAATATATGTTTAGAGATTAATGATAAATTACGTTAAAATGATAATATATGCATATTTTGTATAATGTTAAAATTTTTTGTATTTAAGTTTATGTCAATTTTAGTTTAGATTAACATTATTTTAAATATATAATAATTGCTAAATATGTGTAATTATTATTTTTATAAAATAATGTAAACCTAACTTAAGACACATTTGAACTGTTGTATTATATATTTATAAATTTAAACGTTATTTTTTATAAATTAATTTTAAATTATAATTAACATTTTTATCATCTATGGTTAAGTGTGACATTAAAAGCATTGGATAATCCTAAGAATAATTATTAACATAAATTATTAGAAATAACCAATTTAAGGAATTAGCTTTTTATATATATAAATATATATAATTATAAATATGCATGTTATATATGTTATATTAATTTTATTATAAAATGATTAGTATTTATTGTAAAATGAAACACTTTTTATCGATTTTAAAATTTCTTAGTTTAGTTTTTAATTAAATTTTAATAAATAGTTTTAGAATATAAAAATTAAAAATTAATGTATATTTATCATGTACGTTTAAATGAGAAAATTGATCATTTACAATGTTTGGAAATTTTAAATTCATATGTAATAAAAATCTTAATTTTCATATTTTTAACTTTTATATTTTCAAAATATTTTCATAATTTACTGTTATTACTAAATAATAAAAAAATCAAAATCTGACGGATGATATGTGCTAAAATGTGCTAAAATGGACTCATTAATTCACAAAATAAAAATTACCGGAATATACCAAAAGTAAGTTCGGGGCTTTCATTTCGATTGTATTTTTATGAGAACATTCGGGAAATTTCTCATAAACGCCATACGTGTGTGGCCATTGCTATATATATATATAATTTATATATTTATAAATTATATATAAATATTATAAAATTATTTAAAGTGTTGTTATTCATCGTATTTCTAAGAATAAAACGAAGTACAGTCGAACCTCCACAAGACGGTACCTCTACAAGACGAAACTTCCTTAAGACGGAATGAAATATTGGGTCCGAGACGTTCGTCTTGTAGAGGTTCCACTGTATATTATTATTGATGCGTTTTAATAAATATACATATTTATGTGCGTCAACATATTTATTTATAATAACATGTGTTTATACATAATGTATTACAATGGATTTATCATTAATTGCCATTAATGTATTTAAATATGTATCATCAATTGTCCTATGATAGTTTTAAGAATTCATATTAATGCAAAATCATGATACACATTTATATTAATTGCCATTTATATACATAAATGGCAATTAATACTAAATCCATTGTAAATGCTTTTATTATATAAAATTTTTATATAATAATAAAACGTTATATATAACGAGAATTGAATGGATATAATGTTATTCATAGCCACGCCCTGTCCCAATATTGCAAAGATGCACAGTACATGTATATACATATGTATGTAAACCGTGTTTATAAATATATGATTTAAATAAATGCTTTAAAAATGCTTTAAAAATATGCGCTTTAATTTAATACATAATTTATAAATGAAATTAATATTCTAAATTATTATATAAATATATTATTAAATCATAATGGAAAATGACGATGAAATGAAAATATTATCATATGATAATATATTAAAATTATTGAATGATTCGAAAATAGAATTGGAAATGTGTAAAAAGATATTAAAGAAAATGAAAAAAGAAAGAGATTCATCCATGAAATTGAACCGCGAATTAAAGGCTCAGAATGAACTTTTAAACGCGAAATTACATGCACATCATCATCTGAAGAAAATGACGTCCGCGAATGTCGAAACACAGACACATCCCCATCCCCATCATCACATTCATAATCACCATGATCATCACGATCATCATGATCATCATGCAAATGATGAACATAATGATAATTCATGGGCATTAAAATCGGAAAAAAGTAACACGCGAATCGCAGATTTGGTGCGTGCAGCGGCGGAACACACTCAAAATGCGAATGATTATGTTTATGATGCATCATCGAATACGTATTACAGCACCAGCAGCGGGTGGTACTTTTACCCTGTAAATGAATCACTATTTATTACCATTGTTTTTTCTTTATTATACTATCATTAGTCTTAGAAAATACTCTTTTCTATTATCATATTTATGATTGATATGGACATGGATATGGATATTGCTTCCGTTTTAATTAACGAAAAAATAAAGCGGTATCATATCGATAATCGGCATTTCCATTCATATTTTTAAAATGCTCATTTTATAAATTATAAAAAAAAATTTCATTCATATATATAATTATTAGAGACGTAAATTTTAAGTAAAATTTTAGACCAAAAAAAGCATTTAAAATGTCAAAAAATGAAAAAAGCACTTTTTTCAATTTTTAAAAATACTAAGGGGAGTAATACTAAGGGGGAGTAAAGGAATTTTTTAAGAAAAATGAGCCAAAAAAAGAAAAAAAAATTTTTATGGTGAAAAACGACTTATTTTTACTTTATATGGACACATATTTCATTATTTCTTTGATATTTCTTAAAATAAAAAAGCATTTTAAGCATTTTTTACGTCCCTAATAATCGCATATTTCTTTTTTTACAAAAGGATCGGTCTCTTTACTATGATCCGCATTCAAAAAATTATTATTCATATGATGATTCAAAGAAATGTTACACTTTTTACTCATCTCTTAAAAGGGAATCTGAAAATTCCTCGAAAAATGTATGTATAAATTTATAATATATCATGGATTATAATGATTATAATGATAATTATAATAAATTTTAAAAAATATCAGAAAAGAAAAAAGTCAAAAAAGAAATGTGCGATTAAAGTTGAACATGATTCTAATGTTGAAAATGATGATTCTAAAACTAACGTTAAAGATAATGAATGTGAAGATAAAGATAAAGATAATAATGAAAAAGATAAAGATAATGATGATAATGATGATTCAGAAGAGGGTGAGATTTACAGCTCTGAAGACGATGATGATAATGATGATGATGACCATGATAATGATAATGATTCTGAAGAAAATGATGTTCATTCAGAGGATATCGAAAGTAATGATTACATTTTCAATGCATTTAAAGTATGATTTATTAAATCGTTAATTATAATTTTAAATTTAAAAAGAAAAAGCCCCATCATGTGTCCGTATGATCGTAATAGAATCTTCGACTTTGGATTTGGGCAGTTTATTGATGGTCTCATGTATGGGCGCTAAAATTGGAAACCATTGCCAAAGAGACATTTGGATTACGGATTCATCTGTTTCCAAAGTATGCATATCATTATAAAATTAAAAATATTTTACCTCAAATTTACATAATAAATTTACATTTTTTTGTAAATGTATATTTTATTATATTTTATTTACACATTTCATTATTCAATTTTAATAAAAACTTAATTTTTAAAAGAATTTTTCTAAAAAATAATTGTTATTTTTGTTTTTAAAATTAAATTTAGAATCACGCGGAAGTGATTTTTGAAAATAATAATTTTAAAATTAAGGATCTGAAGAGTTTAAACGGTACTTTCATAAACGGAACGAAATTAAATGACGATGAATTACGTGAACTAAAACATTGCGACGAAATTAGTTTCGGTGATTGTAAAGTGTTAATTCACATTCACGAAGGAAATGATGTCACATGTATCCATTGTGAACCGGGATTAGTTCAGGCGAAATTAAAAGACGATTTTAAAACATTTTATGCTGATTATAGAGATATTTCAAAAAACGAAAATAAAGAGTCAGAGCGTTTAGAAACTATAAAATTACTAAAAGAAAAGTATGGCATAAAAAGCAATCATGAAAATAATCGATATATATTTTGGAATTTAAAGAAAAAATATACCGATCGTGCGGATTCTCGAAGACGCACTAAGGGCAGTGATAATCCCTATGAAAAAACAGGAATGGGCACATCACTCGATAGGTTAACCTTTAATTTTATATTAACTTTTTCTTTAAAAATTAAATTAATTAATCAATAAATTTTGTTAATAGTGAATTGTCAGAGAATAATAAAGGTTTTAAAATGCTCAAAAAAATGGGATGGTCCAAAGGTGAAGGGTTAGGAAAAACGAAATCGGGACCCAAAGAACCTGTGAGTATCTAAATTCTATATATAGTATTATTACACCCGTTTTTAATGAAACATGAAATTAGTGCAATTCAATTGAGTAATACTATTGATAAACATAATGATACATATTAATATGTTAATAAATACATGTATTTATCACCATATTTATCAATAGCATTACAATTCAATGCGCAAATCTCATGTTTCATTTAAATCGGATGTAACCGTTTTTCTCATTTAAAACCTTTTCCTAAACATGTGATTTTTCCAAAAAAATTTTTAAAATTTTAATAATAAAATGATATTTTTGTATTTTTGTTTTAAGATAACTCTGAAAAAGCGTATGGAACGATCGGGTTTAGGAACAGAATCTTTTGAATTACCATTTAATGACTTTAAATTCCTATAGTTTTAGATATCATTTAATTGTTTTATATTTTATTATAATGTTAATATTTAATGTAAATTTTTTTTATTTAAATTAAAAATTAATAAAAATAAAAACAAAAATTTTAAATATTCTTAAATAATGTGATAATATTGGTTTTAAAATATTTATATATTTAATTAATATGTAAATTAATTAATGCCAAAAGAAAGTCCCATTTTTACAATGTATATAATGAATATATTGTATATAATGAATGATAAAATATTTTTAATAAAATTGTGCATTTAATAAATCATTTTATTTAATTTTAATTCATACATGATTTAGACACTGATGGTTCTGAATATGTCGATACCGGTTAATGCGGTGCTGATAATGACGCCGGGAATTTGGGGGTGAAAATGTAATTCTTTAATTTCCTTTTGTCCCTCGTGAATGAACAAAAGTTGAGGCGGAATATTCGCATCATCAGCATCATCCTCACCTTTTTCATCGTCTTTTTCTACCGCTAAATCCCACAGTGTCAATTGATTGTCATTTGCGGATGCTGCAAATACGGTACTATCTGTGGGATGCCATTCAATGGATGTAATATAAGAGACGTGATGTTTAAATGTGGCGATGGGTTTAGGATTTTTGGACGTTTTAAACACTCTCAAATCCCATGTTTTAATGGCCCCATCATCACCTCCGGAAATTATGAATGATTTTTCAATTCTGTTCCATGATATTACATTCACATCAGAATCATGTGCATCCTCAATTCTTAAGACACAACTTTGTGTGGGCCGTGCTCTGATGTCCCATATTCGTATAGATTTATCGACAGAGCATGATGCTAATATGTTCTCTTCATTCGGTGACCATTGAATATCTTCGACGGAATTCTTATGTCCGATTAACGGCCTTTGGTCGACATGCCATTGACCTGATGACTGTGGTTTCCATACGAAGATATTCTTTGTGCAATCACCTGATGCCATCATTCCCGGTTTAACATGAGACCAATCAATAGCATAACCCTCATTTCGATGACCCGTAAATGAGAACAGAGGTGACGGTGCTTCTTTATTACGGGTGTAATAAGTCATAGATTCAGTGTTATTTACAGCCTCTAATGGTTTAGTTAAATCCCATATATAAACAGTGCCATTTTCAGACCATGATGATGCTAATGTCTTATTATTGATTTGTGACGTTCGAACTCTATTAACACATCCATCATGAGGTATGGCGGCATATTCCAATTCAGGTTTTGAATCTAAATTTGAATCATCATCAGAACTATCATCAGAATCATCGTCATCATCGTTTTTATCTTTTTTTTTATTTAATTTATTGATATTACACATTTTTAAGACCAATAAATTATTCGAATGTTTCTTTTCGGACTGAGTTCCGCCGATCATTAAACACGTCATCGGATACTTTTCAGAGCGTTCTTCGCCTGAACCATCATTGTCTTTAATAATGTCGAAACTCAGACATGGATATACCGTCTCTGCCTTTTTATACATCACATATGCTGTTTTATCAAATTCCATATCATCATTATGCTCATCTTTTGGAACATATGTTCGTCGCTCTGTATTTTGTTCATCATCATCATCATCATCATCGTCATCATCGTCATCATCATCATCATCGACATTTATCATTTCATCATTATCATCATCATCATCTTCATCGTCATCATCCATCGATGATTCATTATCACTTTCAATTGGTAATTCATCATCATTAACATCATTTAAATCGGTCATTGTATCGTTTAACATATATTTTCACATTCACGTGTTAATGATTATCTTTCAATGAACACATGTAAATGTTATGGCGATTCCATAGAAACGAAAACGTGCTCTGTGCATAGTATGCACTGCATACAGTCGTTTCACGCGTTTTAGTCCTTTACTTTAGGGTACGAAAACTAAAGAACGCCAAAAACCATAAATGCACATGTCTCAAAATAGTATATACTAAAATGTTATACGGTATTTTATAAATTACGTCTAAAAATTACATTGTATTTATATGATTTAATTTATTTTTATTTACTTTTATATTTATTTATTTATTTAATTTTTATATTATTTCTTTATATTAGTTAAGTTGAGTTAGGTTAGGTCTACGGGGAAACTATGGTTAGGTTAAAAAATAATAAAATAATATATAATTATGTGTTACGTTATTTGTGTACATCCCTATAATGGCTGTCAATTCCCTTCTTTAGTTCTATTACCGGGACATAATATCATCCAAATACTGTACAATCATACACTGCCTTTTAAACTCCATTTTGCACATGTGTATATGCAATTTTTATAATTTGAATGTTAAGGCACTTCACTGTAGTTTATTTACTCTCCGCCTTTAGTAGAACTCTGTGCACTAATTTCTAAATGAAATGTGTGTACCGTTTTATCACACATGTAAGATCTGGTCATATGTGAGAAATTATAAATTAATATAATTAATAATTTTTAAATAAAATAAATGATAAATCATATAAATTCGTAATTCCTAATTATTTATTTTAATGTATTTATTAATTTATTTATTTTTTAATTATTTACGTAATTTATGATTTCCCATTTTAGAGAGGTCTTAAAGTGGGGTGAGACCAATTTTTTGATTCATTTAAAATACTCATTCAAAAATTCGCGATATAAGACCCGGTCTCACATGTGAGGTAAAACGGTATGAATGTATGCATTTTAATTTTTCATTTTAAAATACATTAAAATTAAATCAATTAAATTTATTAAAATGTCGTGTTTAATATTTTATTTATTAATAATTAAAATATTGATACACCATCTTCATAATGTTTGTATTAAACACACTTTGATGATGTCACTATCAAATGAAAAAGAGGACCCCATTTAATGACAATTTTTTAATGAATATTTAAAATCACATGAATATGTAAATATTTACATTTTTAATTTTTTTTTGAAATACATTTTTATCATTTTTTATTTAATTATTTATAAATATATCATATTTAATTTTTTTTTTAATTTTTATTTATTTTAAAAAATACTAAAATAATGATCGAAACTTATAATTTGAGTGAAATTATACATAACAATAAAAATATGAAAACGTTTCGCAGAAAATCACTGAAAAACGGATATTTAATCAATGATTTAGTGAATGCACACATTTCTCCTTTCATTTTCTATATTTGTTACATTCGAACCTCTATAATATGAACTTTTTCTAAATTTATTTTCATTAATTTTTGGTTTAAAATTTTTTAGGTTTAAAATGTAAATTTATAATATACATATATTATGTATATAAATATTTAAACATTTAAATATAAAATATAACGCTAATATTACATATGAAAATTTTAAGAAATAATCCAAAAGTGAATTATGACATAAATAAATATAATTTTTGATCATAGAATATTTATTTAAAAATTCAATTTTAAAATATTTAATTTTAAATTTTATTAAAATAATTAAAAATCAACTTAAATATGAGAATTTTAAAGCGATTTCATAAATGGACAAAAACAAAGATGCGAATTTTATTTGTTTATAATATATATATATATTTATTATAATTTAAAATTTAGTTATATTTAGAGATTTAATAACGTGTAAATTTTACAAAAAATTTTACAAATTTTAGAAAAAAGTATCATATTTCATTTTTAAGATTTTAAAATTGAGAGGTTTTACTGTACTTTATGTTAAGCAAAAAGTGTACCTCAAATGATAGTGATATGTTTTAAAAATTATGTGCATTTATATATGCATTCCCTTTTTATGTCCATATTTTTAAGAACAAAGGCATCACCATACAATTATTATGTTAAAAAAGAATATACTTTTTTTAAGACGCATCAATAGTAATAATGTTCATTTTCAAAACGCTTAAATTATGAACGATCGAAGTACACATTTCTTTTATTTATTATTTAAAAACTAAAAACTGAACGCATTCATTTTTAGTATGTTTTAGTATACTCTAAACAAAAAACAAAAGTATTATGTATTATATATGGTATATACGCATATAAATACCATATATAAACCTTTGGTATACGTATGCATTAAACTTTAAAATGAAATGTTAATTTTTAATTCATAAATTTATAACATAACATATCATTATATTTTATATTTTATGACTTTTTTATTGATTTATTTTTAATTATTATGAATTATGATTAATATTTAATACAAATAAATTTTTGAATGAATTTCTAATTATAAATTAAAATTTCATAATAAATTATCGTTTTATATTTTAAAATTATAATTATTAAAAAATATAAATAAATCATTAC
>JAQIXB010001122.1:0-12040 GCA_034697405.1 Mesoplophora pulchra
CCATTACAATTGAATTAAATTAAAGTTAATTTAATCCACTTTTTGTTGTGTTGTTTAGCTTATTTCGCGCACTGTATATTTCAATATTCGTCAATAATTATTTATGAATAAAAAACTCATTTAAAGCATAGTATATTAACATATTCTATTATCATTTACTTAATTATTAATTATATTAATTATATACATTCATATTCATATATTCATATTCATTCCCTATTTTTTCATTATTTAACATTATTATATTAATACATTAATAAATTGAATTTTATTTTATATTTAATATTTAATTATATATTTATATGAAAATTTATTATTTATAAAATAATTATTTTCTTAATATTTACTATAAATAGCTTTTTGAAGGGGTGTTATATGGATTTAGACGAAGTAATTGCACATTACGAAAAACTCAATTCTTTATCATAATTGACATTTACAATGAGCGGACAAATTATAAGTGATATTTTGTAGCATCGGATCATCGCGTTTCACACATCAATGGTCTCAAAAAACATATTACATTACAATGGTGTTACTCAATGAACGGACATTATAAGAATCAACATTTTTATTAAATATTCAAAAGCATAACACATATTGTTAGGGATGATCAATATTGAGGTCGACTGAGGTCATGGGCATGAATGATATTGGGATATCCTTAAAACAGTGGATTCTTTACAATTATCAAACGAAAGATCTGATTCTTTAACGATTCATTATCTAAGAATAGGTCTGATTCTTCAGCATTTTTAAACAAAAGATGTGATTCATCAGCGTCTTCATTATCTTTGACGATGTCCATGAGAATGTTATCGCATTGCAAATAACGAATTTAAATCTGACATCGAAAAAGGATACACCAAAAAATTCAAATACGGTGAAACCTCTCTTAAACGGACACCCATTTGCAACAGACTAAGTGTCAGCTTAAGAAAGATGTCCGTAACTGGAGGTTTTACAGTATATACTTTTCTATGCTATTGTCATACAATGATCATAATTTATTTTAATGAACTATGACCATAGTTAACCATTATGGTCATTTTCAATGAATGAATGAATAAACTCTTTGATAATATCAGAGAAAAGACGCGATTTACAGAGATTTTAAAGAAAATGTTAAACGCTGCGGTAAAAAATATTATAAATTAAATAATTGAGAAAATGATGGCCGAAGAAAACGACGATTTGTGTCTTATCTTTTTTTTGTGATGAGCTTTATGGGTCTGTGACAAAAGCCCGAAAACCAAAATCCCGAAAGGGTCAAAATCCCGAACAACCAAAATTCAGAAATCCCAAAATATGAAAATAATAAGGTTATCGCTTATATCTCGAGTTTCCCAACACTTAAATTACAGTAAAAATGCGGATATAGGCGCCGTAGGTATAAGACTAAACCTAACCTAAAAAATTATAAGAATTGATAAAAATGCAGATAAAGGCACCGTGGATATTCAAATTAATTTTCTGTGCACTAAAATTTATAAAATATATAACTAAATATATATTTTTGCTCAAAAGTTAGGTTTAACCGCATAAATTTTTTTCGGGATTTTGGTTTTCGGGCTTTTGTCCGGATTTTGAGCTTTACAGTGCATTACATAAGAATGATTTCATAACTGTCGATGGTTCAGCATTAAGTTCTTCGAAAAACTGATCGAAAATGAACAAAACGATAATGAACGCTTAATTCATCATCAAATATCAGTGATAAAGAAAATGATATTATCCTATGATACTATGAAATGAGAATGAATTGTTCATGATTATGCCCGTGAAATATGTCAATAATAAACGATGATTATCAATTTATTAATGTTTTCATTTTTATTGACGCTTTTATTTACATTAATACTTTTTTTATATAAATTTTTGTGCGCCAAAGCCTTTTCAAAGAATTTCACTTTACGGGTATACGAGAAATTGTGTGTTAAGTCAAAGACAATTTAAAAGATTTTTAAATTGTCTTTGACTTAATCTTAATTTGACTTATTTTTAATTTTAAATTTATTAAAAAAAATTAATATTTACATTTATATTTTCATTCATATTTACTCTAAAATTATGTAAATTATGTACTTCTATCTCATGATTAAAATGAATTTCAAATAAAATATCATGGTCACTTTTTTCAAAAAATTGATTAAAAGCAATGGTTATATCTGTTTTCTGTTACTATTGTATCATTTTCATTGATAAACGCATTTTTTGTTTTATATTTAGTCATTCATTTTATATGTTTATATAAAAAATAAAAATTATCATTTATATTTATAATTTTATTTATAAATTTAAATTTATAATTATCTATTTCATGATTAATTTTATTATTCAATAATAAAACTAATCATGAAATAGATAATTCATTATATATTATCATTATCAATTTATTAAATAATTTTATTTATATATATATTAATTTATATATTAATTTATAACTTTAAAGAATATATAATTTAAAACTGTTAATAAATACGAAAATATTTTATTATATTTAAATAATTTAATATATAATTTTTTTTAAAATATATATTTTATTATTGTTATTTAATAAATATAATATTAAAATGAAACATTTTAGTATTATAATTTATATTTATATTATAATTTTATGCGTTAATAATAATAACGTCAATGGATATGGCGATATTTCCATTATGTCTAACCATAGCTCACATTCGAATATTCATCACAATAAAAATACGGAAAATCGAAATTCCCTAAAAACGGTATAATTTAATTATTTATATTTTATTTTATTTAACTTTAAATTAAACATAAACTCGTGATATAAGTACAATTTTAAAAATGAGTTAAAAGTGAATTAAAAAAATTCCTAACGATTAAAACAATTTCTTTATCAAAATACTGAATATAATAACTATAAGTATATTGTGTTCAAAAAATAAGTATACACCAATAGTTTATGATTTTTTGTTATAATTTTATAAATGACATATTTATTTTAAAAATATTTAATTTTTAAATGTAAAAATTACAGAGAATGGATTATCATATTCCTAATGATTGTGATAAAATGCAAAAAATGACAATCGATGCTCTTTACACAGTGTATGAGAATTATGGGGCCAAATATTTTCTAATATTTAATAATTGGACATTATATCACGTGATCGATGGCATTACTAAAGATCATTTTCCGATTATTAAAGACATCAAATCACAGCCAAAATATTACGATGGTAAAACGCGAAAAAAAATAGAAAATAATGGCTATGAAAAGACTATGTACACATTTAAGAATGGACATTATTTTCTAAAAAAAGTATGCATTTAAAATACCCTTTTACTTTACATTTTAAATAAAAAATTAATATACATTTTTTTAAATATTAATTTAAATTTTAGGATAATACATTATTAGGATACAGCAGCGTTTGGTTCGGATGTCCTCAGCCGATGTGTCTATGGCCATACGTGGACACTGTCACCACATTCAATGGGTCTATGTTTATATTTCGGGGAAATTATTTTTGGAATTTGGACAATGGTCAAATGCCATTAGTGAAAAATGCCCGATTGAAAAAGACATTGAATTTTATTGATAATAAAGAAGATAATAATAATAATAATAAACTAATTAATAATGATAAATTTAAAAAAAATCCCAAAATGTTTATAGATTCCCTAAATTCCCAAAATTCCCAAAATTGTTCTTTAAATTATAAGAAATTAATTGCAAAAATTAAATGCGTTTATGAATATGCTAAAATTAATGATGAAAATATTAGGGGCAATATTTTTATAAATCAATCATTATATTATATATTTGATAAATGGCGATATATTAGCATTAGTTTTTGTGACCATAATTATAAGGATAATGACCATGATGACCACGATCGTGATGATAATGACTATGACCATGATAATGATGGTCATATCGATATTGACATTGTATTGTCTGACATTTACCACTGTAATAATGAATATTATAAAGAATCAGGATTTGGATCAGAATCAGGATCAGATTTAGGATTAGCATCTTTAAATGATTATATTAATTATTTATCGAAATTCAATATAAAAGAACTATACTCAAATTTGTCCTTAAATTGTAATGATAATGATAATGATTATGATTATGAATATGATTATGATAATTATAAAGATCATGATGATAATGCTAATCTTAAGAAAGCCGATATTAAGAATGTCGATCATAATCATAACCTTAAGAATGATGCTAAAAATTCTAATAATGATTATTATAATAATGATCAGATATTAATAGTGACATTTATTATAATAAATGTATTTACCATACTATTAAATAGTATACTATAATATACTATGATATACTATGGTATAATATACAATATACTATGGTATTTACCATACTATGAAAATTTGTACTTTTATCATAATGTAAAATACGTGTGCATTTAGATAATGTTAAATATATACCCTTTGACCTTAATTTTTAACTGAAAAAGTATAATTTAAGGCATAACTTAAAACATGAGGGAAATGTTTAATGCTTTAGTTTTATGTACTTTTGTGTATGTAAATACATATACCCATTTACCTCACACATTAATTATTTCATAAATTAGAGGTAAATGGGTATGTCATGATACACTTTTGAGCATTTATTAAGAGCAATGATAATGAGCAATGAATGCAATTTCATTGCTCTTAATAAATGCTCAAAAGTGTAAAGATTTTTATTAAAATGATATAATATTTAATAATCGTTTTTATTTACTCTTTTATTTATGATAATTAATTTTATCATTAAATTAACATTAATTTACATTTAAATATATTAATAAAAAATATTTCTTAATTAAAATTAAAGTTTTTTATTCATTCTTTGAATTAATTATTTAAAATGCGCGCACATTTACAACCAATAATACAATTGAACTCTTTATTCATCCGTTTGCAAATATTATGTCACTTTTGCATTATTATTTACGCATAATGCTATAATTGCCTCTAATTGTGGTTTCAAACGTCAATGTTAGTGCAAAAACGATGTAGTACTTGCAATGGAAAATTCCATAAAAATATATTAAAAATTAGAAAAAATTTTATGGAAAATTCCAATGCAAGTATTATGTCGATTTTTGAAATAATAATAGTGCAAAAATCGACTTAATACTTGCAATGGAAAATTCCATAAAAAAAATATTGAAATTTACAATAATTTTTTTTGATTTTGCACTAATATTGGCGTCAGGGGCTTAATTATGTATTAAAAGCAATAATAGCGCAAACACGACATAATACTTGCAATGGAAAATTCCATAAAAAATATTAAAAATTAGAAAAAATTTTATGGAAAATTCCATTGCAAGAATTATGTCGATTTTTGCACTATTAATTCAAAAGTTCAATTGTGTTCCACTATTAGTGTATTCTTAAAATTTTAAAAAATAATAATAAATTAATTAAATAAATATGTTAAATAAAAAATGTGTGCATTTATTGTGTCCGAAAATCGGTTCGAAATATTCGTTAATCATAACCATCCTTTGATCATTCTTTAGTCAGAATCGTCTTAAGAATCATATAAAAATGGCTAAAAACGCAGACCCATGATAAGAGTGTCAAAATAAAGGAAAATATAAAAAATCTCAGAAATATTTACACATTTTTTTACTTAAACTAAATTAAGTATGTAAAAAGTAGAAAATATATGCTTTAAATATAATTACGATTATGAACAAATGACAAAAATGAATATAAATTATTTATATTTAAATTTTATATGTTTAATACAATGTTAACATAATTAATATTATAATAAAAATTAAATTAATTAAATAATTAATAATTTTAACATTTAAATACATATAAATATTTAAATTAAAATTAATACATTATTAATTAATATGTAAAAATTTTCTATTTCTGACACATTCCATTTTAAGTGTATTAACATTTTTGCATTAAATTTTATTATGAAAAAATATAATAAAATTTTTTATTTTAAATGAATTAAATTTTGGCTGAGGTTTCGATGCATTTTCCATTTATTTTCCATTTTTATTTTCATTTTTAAAGCATCATCATCGGATCGTATGCATTTCTTTGGGATATTATCTAAAAACGCACGTTTCCAATCACCATGACCTTTGACATCGTTCATAATGCCACAGACATGATCCATTGACAATGATTTAGATCCGAATCCCCATAAAATGTGATCATCGATCGGTAATTTTCCGCATAAAATGCCCTCATTTTTTGCTTTTTCCGATGTCATTGGATTGTAACGGTCGCAAATCCCTCCGATTATATAAATGGCGTCATAATCATAGTCTTTTAATGTGTGCTCAGAATGTGGTGATAAATAAATGAATTTTTCACCTTTAAACATATCCAAATATGATTCATGATGAATATTGATGATATAACGCGGTTTATTAACGGATAAATACTGTAATAATGAGTGATGAATGAAAGAATCTCTTTTAACATTACAAAAGTGTATATCATAAGAAAATTCAGCATAACATTTTATTAAATTAATATGATATAAGAATTGACAATTAATTGCGGCTCTGTTTGCGTCATGTTTACTTTTGTACGTAAAACCCATATCTATGACCAGTTTTTGACCGAAACGTGCGGCCTTTAATAGTCTCTCATGATACGATTGTTCTTTCGATGGTATCTTAAAGAATGGTGTTGTTTTATGATAAAATAAAATATTATTTAATTCTTTATTCACATTTTTCTTATTTTTTTCGTATTTTTTTCTTAATTTTTTCATTTCCTTTTTATACAATGATCGTATGTATTTTTTGCGAATATACTCTGCGTCCATAGTCAATAATACGGTTAAATTATTTGCGGTTAAAGTGTGAGGCGCGTCCATTGACGTGTATTTTATTTCATTATATTCATTGAGAATTTTATTAATATTTTCAATTATTTTATCATCATTATGATGTAATTCAATGAAATTTTCCGCCGTAATATTTTCATATTCAATTTCTAACATTTCTTTTTCAAAATCATCATTATCATTATTATTATCATGATCATCATTATAATTAATTATTTGTGTTTTATCATCACATAAATTCCTTAAAATATATTTATGATCATATTTAAATGACGATTTAAATGCCATTAAATGATGAATGTTTTTACATAATATATTCACATATTTTATATCATTATAATTTAAATGATGAATTAAATAATTGTGTTTAAAGCACAATCGTAATGTTAAACATTTCATAACATTTAAAAACATTTTTAAAATTAAATTATATCATCACCGAAATATATTATAAATTAAAAAATGCATTAATTTATGTTTACATTTTCAAAATCACATGTTTAAAACGCACGTGTTTATGTGCGCATAATAAATTAGAGGTGTGAACGGATATTAATTTAAATGTGAATTAAATAGCGGTTTAACTCACTTTTTAGATCCACTATTACAATGACCAATCTATACCTTAGGATATAAGAACCTTTTACCATAGTTTTTTGTATATATTTCATCTCAAAATGAACTTAAACTGTTCTATAAGAGAGGGTCTAAAATGTGAAGTCAGAGGGTATATAATTAAATTTCAAAATTAATTATTTTAAATGAAATGATTTATTATCACTAAATATAGTGATACACGCCAATGTACCCGATAACGCAGGGTTTAGTACCTGTTTGTAACGTGACATGTGAACAGCTTTATAAACGACGGTGAATCGGACATTCTTCGGATGAATGTGGAATCATTATGAATCACTTATAAATATCAAATACTTTATTATGAACCGAACAATATACATATTATGTATTACATAATAACCGAATATAATAATAATAATATGATTATGGATGCGTAAGAGTGTGATACTGCGTGTATCAATACATTTTTAATTATACATATATTAATTATTAATTATAATAAAATGATAAAAAATATGTGATTATCAATGAAATGAAAGATCGTGATTAATCTGTATCCATCACCACATTCTCATCTTCGGCTGTCGTTAAATCGGAATTTTCAGATTCTTCATCTGAAAGAACATTTCATATTTTAATTCATTATGAATTTTTAATTTTTTAAAAACAAAAAATACACATAAAAACTTCAAAACTAAAATATAATTAAATTATCATTTTAATACTATGATCGCTAAAGAACTTATATCGCAAATTTAACTGTTAATAAATTAATAATTATAATGACATTTATATCCTGAGGTATCTCATTTTCTCAGCTTTTTAAGTTCATTATAGTACAGGAGGATACGGTTATATATCTTAAGGTAATTATTTTAAAAAACATCTCACGCTATAATGACAGATATAAAAATCGTAAGTTTTATGATAAGTTTCATGATATAAGTGTCGGATGTAAAACTCAAAGTATAATAATGTGAATATGGTATTATTCATGGTATTACCGTTGAGAATGTTTTGGAGGATGTGAGCGGAGCCTAAAAGCACCTGAAACTGTTTTTGTCTTTTCTCTAATTTCCGGTCATAGGCTTCTCTCAAATTTTGGAGATCACTGATTTCCGATTGTAATTTCCGTAATTCATTCATAGATTCGGTGCGATCATTATGTTCGTTAATGACCGATGAAAGAGCATCATATTCACATTTATTGCGGCGTATTCTTTTTGCGATAATTAATTCGTCTTTAAATGTTTCGATCTTTTGTTGGGCATCGATGATCGATTTATCGATTTTCTTATATAATGTCTCATAATTTGACATTTCCTTTGAATACATATTTAATATTTGATTCGATTTATTCATTGATATTTCGCACTGAGATAATGTCAATAAAATCCTTTCATACGTCAAATTACTGTAAATATCATTAAATAATAATAATAATAATAATCGTGTTATGTGCGAATATAGTTGTGTTTTAATGTAAACACACTGTATATTTATATATGAATTTACCTTTCGTCAGTGCTTTCATCGTCAGTGATGCACCATTTAATGAACTGTTTTAATGCGATGTTTATTCTTCGATCATCACCATAACCATCGCCATCGATTAGTAATTTGCGTTTATATAATTCATCTTTAATTTTATTATCATTTAATTATAATTTAATTTTAAATAAAAATTCATTATTATTAAAAATTCAAATGAATTTTTAAATTAAAAATACAAAAGAAATTCATTAATAAATAAAATGATCATATAATTACCGTCACTGATCAATACTTTGTCTGTCATTTTCTTTATTATTTTCAAATTAATAAATAATAAATTAATTTAAAAATTAAATTAAATTTTAAAATTCAGTTTTTGTTTCAATCGTCATGTGAATGCAAATAACACATGTTTATGATAATATGTATTAAAAGAGCGATGATCATGAACCTTTTAATATGTGAATACGCATGTGTTTAAACGTTAACATTCACATGAAATGATACAAAATGTTTCACATATACATATACATGTATCCTATGGCAACATATTATCAAAACTCTATTGTAATGCATTAAAAACTTTTATTCATTTATTTACAAATAAAAAATCATTTCATAAAAATTCCATTATTTTACAAATTAAATAATGGAATTTAATAACAAATATTTTTATTATGGCGTTTTTGCACTAATATTAGCGAACTCTCGAAAAGTTTTAAAAACTTTTCCTCAGTTTACTATAAATAAAGCATGTTTATTCGTAATTTTATTGTGAAATTATTTTGAAATTTAAAAAAATCATTTAAAATTTATCATTTATTTACATGATTTTAATTGAAATAAAACTAAAATGTTTACATAATTATTTAAATTTCCATTATAATTTATGTGAATTATAATTAAAAATAAAATAAAAGAATGGTTATTTCTTCGGTCCGATCATATTTTCGGGCCGTACCCAATCATCGAACTGTTCCGGTGTGAGAATTCCCAATTTAACGGCGGCGTCTTTGAGTGTGGACCCCTCTTTATGCGCCGTTTTCGCGATTTTCGCCGCATTATCATAACCGATGTGAGGGTTCAAAGCGGTCACTAACATTAGTGAGTCATTCATTAATTGGGTGATGCGTCTTTCATTAGCCTCAATTCCATTGACACAATTTACCGTAAAAGACACGGATGCGTCCGATAATAGGCGTATCGATCTTAAGACATTTGACACAATTAAAGGCTTAAATACGTTTAATTGGAAATGGCCCTGTGATGCACCTATGGTCGCCGCAACATTATTACCCTGTATCTGTGCGCATACCATGGTCATGGCCTCGCATTGTGTGGGGTTAACTTTTCCGGGCATAATCGAAGATCCCGGTTCTAATTCGGGTAATAATATCTCTCCGATACCCGATCGCGGTCCGGACGCTAATAACCGAATATCATTGGCAATTTTGTTTAAGGAACACGCTAACACATTCAGTGCTCCCGAAAGTTCCACATGAGCGTCGTGTGACGCGAGAGCTTCGAATTTATTCGGCGATGGTCTAAACTTAAGACCGGTGATTTTTGCGATTTCTTTCGATACATTCACATCCCATCCTATTCTTGTGTTAAGACCCGTGCCTACGGCCGTACCCCCTATGGCCAAATAATACATTCGTGGTTCGAGTGCCGCTTTCACACGATCGATTCCGAACTGTATTTGTGTCGCAAATGCTGAAAACTCTTGACCTAAGGTCAAAGGTGTGGCGTCCTGAAGATGGGTGCGTCCGTTTTTAATGATGGATGCGAATTCCTTTTCTTTGGATCTGAGACCATTTAAGAGCTGATCCAATGCCGGTAATAGTCTTTCATGTGTCTCTATACACACCGCGATATGCATCGCCGTGGGAAATGTGTCATTCGATGACTGAGATTTATTCACGTGATCATTCGGATGCACCGATCGATCCCCGCGTTTACCCCCTTTTATCAAAACAAAAAACTCACGATATAATCACCGAAATATGCACATTTTAATTTTAAATCATTATTACCTCATGTTTAATGTGTACTTATATCATGAGGAAATAGATTAATCCGATCAATAAAATTCGAAGCATATAATTACATAAATTCCTCATATTATAAGTACGTTAATACATTAAAGTAAAATAACATTTTTATGATTTAACTCAAAGAAAAGAGGTTTTCCTGTACATTTACCTAATATTTCTGCGGCTCTGTTGGCGATGACCTCATTGCAGTTCATATTACTCTGAGTTCCGGATCCGGTCTGCCAAATTACTAACGGAAACTCTAATGCCACATTAATGCCCCTCTCATTTAACACATCATCACACGCCTTTTCAATGGCATCGGCTAATTTCGGACTTAAATCGCCTGTGGACGCATTGACACGTGCGCACGCCTTTTTCAGTATCGCGAACGCGTTTATTACCGCACGTGGCATTTGTTCGGCGCCCCATACTGTGTCCGCACCGATTTTGAAGTTATTCCGCGATCGTTCGGTCTGAGCCCCGTATAAACGGTCCGACGGTACTTTAACATCGCCCATCGTGTCCTTTTCAATGCGATATTCACCGTTAAATGACGTTTGAGACGCGGAAAATGCCATTTTTTGATATAAATTTATTAAATGACAGTGATGTTTATATTGAGGATGATGATGATGTATGTTATGGTGAATCCCTTTTATGAGCGTACGCAACATTCTCATATATGTTATATTATATGTTTTATTATATGTTAACCTTCAATTTTATTGATATATATTCTTTGATTATATTTATAATTTAATTTTTTTAATAAAATTATTAATTAATATTTTATTTTATATGATGATGTCCTTCGAAATGACTTTTTTTATCATCATTCACAAATCATATATAAATATCAATCGTTTTATTCGTTTATTCATTCGTTTATATGTGCGATTTTATGTCCCCTTTGATATTGACACGTCATTTGTGAATCATTATATCATTATATTACAGAAAAAAGTGAATTAAAAGTTTTTTCACATTTTTTTAGTATCATTTTAATGAATTTTATTCATTAATTATTACACTCTGTTCTCGATTTTGGCAACGAGTTGGGCAAAGAAAATGTGTTGCCATAATCGAGAAATGTCCAAAATCG
>JAQIXB010001123.1:0-12036 GCA_034697405.1 Mesoplophora pulchra
GTAATCACCATATATAAAGAAAATCAAAGCATTGTGTGCCTTTACCTTTATTATTACCATTGTAATAGTGATTGTGAATATTTACTATTCGCAGCTGTGAATAGTGTTTCCATTTCATCCGAATAAAGTTAAAATAATAAAATTAATCGTATTTTTTATTTATCATTATATATCCGTTATGACATGTTTTATTTGAGTTATATTAAAGTCTGAACACAATTGATGGTGATCTGAGGGGAGTATATACAGCGGCGGTTATTGGCACTTAAACTTTAGTTATTTATCAGGATTATGCTCATTTATTTGTTATTCAGAGATGTTCTCATTGTTCCTTTTAAAAAATGTGTTTTATCAGTGTGTGGCAATGCATTTACAACAAATCTTTAACTAATTTTTAAGTTTAACTCAAATACTACTGTGAGTCAATATCTGTAAAATATACTTTTTCAAACTTCTGTTACACCTATACATACCTATGCATATATATGTATATGTGTGTACAGTATATGTAAAGTATGCACATTTAGTAATATCCGTAATTTAGTGAATGCATAGTTCCGCTGTTATCCGCCGTATTCCTCAAAATACCGGACATCATTCTCTTTATTGTAATACTTTGTACATTAGTCATATATGTAATATTTCAATTATGTATACATAAATTGAGCATCATTAAAGCGTGAATCCCTTCAAAATAAGCATTCCCTCGAATTGTACTGCACACTGTAAAAATAGTAATAATAATAGTAATGGTAATAGTAACAAATAACTAAAATGAGTAAACTAAAAGGCGATTCTCTATCCTGTTCATGTCCTCTTTGAGCTGAACATTACTCTACGCCCATTTCAATACGCTATTCATTTAGCAAAACCTTAAACCATATCTGAATTGAAAATCTACGAATTTTTCAGCTTTAAATTGTTGCAATGAATCGACGCAATTATATTCCAATGCTTTCAATTTATAAATAATTTTTTACATAAAAATATGTTATTCAATGAAATAATAAATATTTCACAATGATTTATTATGTAACTTTTAGCATGTGATTGTGAAGCAAAAAACTATAATCCGTAATAATAAAAAAATTGCATTTTATGATTATTAAATATGTGATGATAAACGTATGTACACATAATACACACGTTTATGATAAATAAAACAAATGAAAGGCGCATTCATTCACATTCCATTCTCATTCCAAAACAATCATCTCTGAATATTGTGTATTTAATATGATAATATTATCATATGAATTAAAGTATTAAATATATTAAATATAAATATAAATTTATATTTTACTTTTCATATCATTGTTTTGTTATAATAATTGAGAACAGAATCATTATCATTTATTGGTTTTTAACATTTTATAATCATACTCTTTATTTTACTTAAAATTTAATGCAATTTTTAAGTAAAGTAAAGAGAACTGCAAAATTCTGTCATTTTAATACCGGAATTTCAATTGAGATTATGTAATTTAAAATTTAAAATTTATGTAATTTCAATGCATTGAAATAAATTAAAAATTAAAAAAATATATGTTAAAAACATATAAAAAATTTATTACTATTTTCTCATTTTGTGATATTTTTAATTTTTAAAAAATAATTTTAGATTAAATTAACATATTATTCTATTATTATAATAACAAAATTTTCATTTTCCATAATGTTTCAAAAACATAATGTGAAATAATAAAAATTATAAAATTAAAAAATAAAGAAAATAATAATACTGAAATACATGTTATCAGTGACCAGCAACAAAATAACAAATTTATAATATCATTATTATCAAAAATGTCATTTAAAATATAAAAAATTCTAAAGATTATTGCAAAAAATCAGGCGTTTTCTTTTATTAAACAAAAGTATTAAAAACGCTATTTTTTTGTTAATTTATATAATTACATTTTTTATAAAAATTCATAATTAACGATATTTTTAAATCACGTGCCAATTATCGTCGGAATGCCAAATAATTATCATAATCAATTCATTTTCATTATTCGAATATAAATCCATAATAATAACGGAGATAATTGCCAATGTATACATAGGTATATATGTATTTTATCATTTCGTTAATCACAAACAAATAACAAATGATATAATCATTATCTCAGCTGAGCAATTATATTGTGAAATTTTACTCTTTTTATATTTACGTTATTATGTCGTTAAATGATGTTCGGCCCATAAATGTTCAATAAATTCTGCAGTAACATTTTGAATTTTATTATTATTATTATTACTGTTATGTAATTGTGTGCGATTCAAATGTTCCCATAAATTATTGGGATATTCCAAGTGCCATGACGTGGGTCTATTGGAGAGTATCACTGATGACTTTAGTCCTAAGTCTTTAGTTAACTTATTATTGGGCGTGTTTTTTGTCAATATCTTTCCATTGCCATTAATATTGGAGCATAAAGAGTCTGCCTCATAACTGCATGAGAATCGTCTTAAATCACGCGCGGTTCCGATGTGCCTCTGTCGTGAACACGTGGGAACGGTCTTTGGTAACATCATTAACGAACGATCATTGAATAGAGCGTTAATTAACGGCAGATCCAAATCTCTGCTCTTTTGACGCAACTGATTTAAGTCTGTTATGGACCCATTTTCATCTTCATTTTGATCCAATGATTTCATTTTATAGTCATTATTATTATAAATTTTGTTCTTTAAAATTCCATTCTGTCAAATGTCAGAAAATATTTATCATTTTTCAGTCAAATAATAAACATAAATAAAAGTGTCGAATGTGAAAGGGTCACTCACCTCTTTATGACTAGAATTTGGCCGTGAAAAGTCCGTGGTGTTTCCAATTTGGCTCATTGTTGATGTATTGGCATAATCGGGTGGTGGAGGAATGAATATTACATTCGAATTGCTATTACTATTGGTATTGTTAATGTTAATATCACTGTTAAAAACATGTCGAAGCGTTTGAGCGTTCGATGTGATGGTAATGTCATTCAATGACTGATGAATTGATTGTGGGGTGCATTCGACCCCACGCTGAGCATTAGACATGTTAACTAATGATAAAGGTAAAGGTGATGTTAGCTGAGGTGTGGTTACAGAATGGTACGGCGGATCAGAATATGCACGTGTTTCTTTAGGAAAATCAAAAAATATGTGTGAATTGAATGTTCCATTATTTGAATGTTGTTTTTGTTGTATATTAACATCATTTGAAGAATGTGTGTGATCTGTTAATGTGACGCCCCAATCATGGGCATTTCCATTGATTGGCAGAGACAGATAATTCGATTGTGTTAAATGTAAGGCTTTCGGTGACCACAGTTTTAAGTTATTATAAAGGTTAGGCTCAGACCCTACAACTGATGGATTCAAATGCGTGTCCGTCATGTATGGGCTTTGCTTAAAAACAGATAACGATGGTTTATTATGAACACGTGTTAATGATGACACTCCGATACGTGTTGCAGTACGTTGGGGCGGTGCTGATGTTGGTAATGGTGGTGGTGAATCAACACCATTATGATCATTAATTTTATTGTTTTTGTATGATGTATGAATGGCATTTATTTGAGAAAAATATGGAATGTTTTCATAGATATGATTCATAGACTCTGATCTTTCAGATAATTTAGAAAAATTTGATAATTCCAGAGACTTCACCGAAAGATCATGATGAAATTGTGGTAATGCTTTGGCACTAGTATTTGTTGACCTTTGCTGATTTAATGATAGACTAGTAATGGGAAATACACTATTGCTAATAAGCGGCGTGATCATTTTTTCACACTTTGAATTGCTTTCATTGTCTTTATTGCTATTGCTTATTATGGTGATCATTTGTGTGGAGGGCATTGCGGTACAATTAGAGGGTATTACAGATTTGACAGTGGTAATACTCTGTCCTGAAGAGGTACTTTTAGTGCTATTGGCACACGACGGCACATCATTATCACTTTGATGATGCTTTTTACTGCTCATTTCATTGTCAAAGTTCAGAGTAATATTGCCTATAGACGTTGAATGATACTGCGTGTTTGATGCTGATGCATACGAATTGGCAATGGGTTCACTTAAAGCTAATGATTCGAGTGATGCAACGGGTGTATTAACCATTATCTCAATATCAATGTCATCCCTGTCACTGTCATCTATACTTTGTACTTTGTCCGATACGATTCCCGATGTCGTATTTGACGATGCATTACTAATCACTGATACTCTTTGTGCCGCCGTTTCATCGCAAACAGACACTGGTGAATTATCAGAATCATTTCTTTTCTTATTTCTGCCGATAATAGGTAACTCTAAAGAATCACTATGATCGTGGATATACGATTCCCTAAACTTAACTCTGCATAATTCCTGTTCACGTCTCTTAACCTCTTTCATCTTCGACTGAATCATCATTTGGAACTGATGCGTCACACGGCATAACCAAAGGATGTGCCGTGCGGTATCTTCATTATGAGTATAATATGTAAATTTACGAATGGGATAACCGACGGTATGAATTTCGAACTTTTTTCTTTCAAAACACAATTTTCCAATGTCAGGCCATTGGAAAAGTGAAATCCTATTCTTTTGTTTCCCTAAAGATTTTAATTGAGATAATGGTGTTGCATGAGAAGAGCATGATGATGAAGATGAAGATAATGATGATGATGATGGTAATGGTTTTTGCATCAGTCGTGGTTCTTCGGAATAAATTTCGACGCCGTTGCAACTGATCCCTAACCACACCTCATCTGTTAGTTTCTTGTTTTTCAACATATATAAATGAATGTTATGAGGGGCTATGCAATCAGATGCTTCTTTAATGTACAGAGAAAGGGCCTCATTTTTGCCCATTCCCTTCAGATCACGATGTAAATATGGCAAATGCCGAATTATATAATCCATTCCCATCTGCTCAATTACCTAAAGAAAGGAACACATTAATCAATACGCACGTTTTTCTAAAAGCATAGTATGTTTAGTATTATAATATTTATGTGCACTAAAAAATGTTTTAAGAGGTATTTTCTGGACTCAAATGTCTCCCACAATCATGGTTTAAAGTTCAACAGTATTATTATAGTGTATATATAATAGCATATACTAGTATATTATGAGCATAAATGTGTACACAAATGTTTGACGATGTTTTGAATATTTTGCTTTTTACTTTTATTGAGTAAAAAGCATACGCATACATTCTTTTGCATATGCTAATGGTTGAGTTTGTATTTTGGTAATTTATCATGGAAATAGCATTAACATATTTAAATATATATTTAAAAATATGAAAAATTATTGAGTGAATGTTTCTTAAAAAATAAAGTAAATAATGTAATAATAAATAAATAAATAAATATTAAATGTTTACATAGAACTTTTGTACAAAAACTTAAACTAAAACTATCATTATGCAAAAGTGAAATAAAAATAATAAAAATGAATAAAAATTGGAAATTAAAAGGGTTTTTTACGGCGCATGTAATGGTGTTTTAAAATGTTTTGTTTTTGTGTTTTGGTGAGAGAACAGCACCCAAAGGAACGGAGGGAATGTACGTATGAATACTTACCCATGATGGGAAATAGTGCTGAGGGCTGAAGTATTGGTCATGGGAATGTTGTTGAGGGTTGAAACTGCCAAAATCATGCTGAAGGGCATATGATGCGAGTGTGAAGGCTCTCTCTTCGCATAAGGATAGGCCGTAATTGACAACATTCTCCCTTTGCAAAGAGAAAGAGATAATAATAAGAAAAAGAGAAAAATGCACAGCGCTCCACAGTGGAGCCCAATTCCCCCCATGGCATACCTCAGCTGAAGATAATAGAGAAGTTTTGCTACTTTATCACTGCAAAAGGAAATGAAAGAGACAAATTTAATGCCACTAGTAAATGCCACTAGTAATGGCGCTATAAGACCATTAACTTATGCCTTAGTTATGCGCTTACTTAATGAATAGATAAGAGTCAACATAAAACTGGACCCGAAGATGCACGTCAAATAGCGATTTCCCACTGTTATCAACTCCCTGAATGAATAGCAAAGAATCACGCATAAGTTTCACTTTATACTAACTTTTCTTATATTAAATATATTACCATTTTAGAGCATCAATGATTTCATTATAATAGTATTTAATATAATAATAATAATAATAATATTAACTATTAAATGTACACTTACGTTGTTTTGTATCTTCCATTGTTTAGGGGCATATTTTGATAAATTTTGTGACGGATCCAAAAATATGAAAGAAGAGTCTAAATATGTATATACATATTTATATATATATGACATAAGCATAGTTAAAAAAGAATGTTAATTATAAATGTATGAGAATAATATAATAGTGTAGTAATAGTTGTTATAAGTTGCAATTGCAAAACACCTGTATACAAATCACTTTCACATTTATAATTATGTGGTAATTCATTTCATTAAAATGCGTAAAACATGTAAAGCATTACATGGCCAAAGTACAACGTCCATAGGCATGTGTATATTTTATACATATTATAAGCATATACTATATGCTGTATAAATAGTATGTCTTATAATGGATGAATTAATAGTATGGTGTAAAAAGTAGGAAGGGTCATGATGTATTATTGTCTTATATTTTCCTTTTCATACCATCATAAGATAATCATTTTTTTCATTTTATATAATGCCATCGTTTTAATTTCAATTAACGTTTTTTAGAATAAAGCATTTTCAATCATTTTCAATTAATTATTACTAAACACTAATATTATATAATATGAAAACAGCGGAATAAATATGTTTATTGCATTTAACAACTTTTATGGTAAATATGATATGATAAAATATTAAAAAAATATTTAAAAAATAAAAATTGAAAAAATGAGAAAAATAAAAGAGGAATTTCCACACTCAATAATAATAAATGCGATAATACTTTCATTAAATCATTAAAATAATTCATTTGTTTTATCGCATTAATAAATGTGAAAACATTTTAATCAAAAAAATGCTTAAATAATACAATATAATAATTGAAATTATAATGCAATTCATTTACGATTTAAAAATACTAAAAAAGCGTATGACATTCGATTACAAAATTTAAATGTTAAAAAATTGAGAAATAATTATTTCAGCGTATGTTAAGTATAACTTTCACATTTCAGTAGACATTCACAAAGAATATAATGGAAATGGTATTTTTCATTATATTAATGACAAATGAAGTATTTTTAGTGACAAAAGGCATCATAAAGAGAAAGACATTATCTTAATTTTAATAATCATTTTTCATTACATATTTCCGTATTAACTAATAATTCATTTTAGAGTTTTGTCATTTTCTTTGTGAAAATATGAGAATAATTTCGTGTATAATTTAAAAGAAATTAAGAGATTTTAGTATGTAATTTAGTAATTTTGAGAAATCGCTTTTAACATTAAAATCACGGTGAATAAAGGGATAAACTGATATTAGTGTTGAGACGCCACTGGTGTCTGAGGAAAGGTCTAAAATGTTCAGAGCGATCATTAAATGTCATAAACAAAAATGATAATTTCATTCTCTTTTGACCCTTAACAATGACGGCACATCTATTATCATACGCTATTATATGCGAATTAAATATTCAATTAAATTACATAATCGCACATGTAATTAAATATATGTATACATAAACATCTTAAGAAATGCTTAAATTAATTAAAATTAAAAACAATTATTAAATAATGTTTAATAAAAAATAAAAAGCAATGTTTTGGGGCGAAATAAATCATTATAATAAAAGGAATTTTTCGTTTTATGTATGTTATCATTTCGGGTGAATGCACATTTATAAATCGCGATCGGAATGTCGATTGGAATTTATGCGTATTAAAAATCAATGCGCATATTGAGAGGCCCTTTCAATAGCATAAGTGTAGTATTAGCACTGAGAGTATATTCTTTTACAATATACATATATGTGTCAATTGCCCCCCTCAGTGCTTTCAATATATACAGAGAAAAGAGATAATACACTAATACGGTAGAGAATGACTTAAGTAAACTATATACTGACCCGTATCTGTAATACAAATGCCAAATAATTCAGATTCCATTAGACCCAAATATTTGCATATGTGATTGAAGAGTTCACAGACTTTGATTTTCACCTGAATCATGACATCGCCAATTTTAGTATTAAAAAACAGCATCACATTTCATACATAATGAGTGCATTTCTTTCGTTTATACATACATGGGGTACGTATTCATGGGGTACGTATTCATAGGGTATATATACGTAGGGTATGTATGCATAGGGTAAAGATAAAAGCGGACTCAATATGTTAGAGAATGTAAATGAATGCAATACTCACATCGACGACAAAATACAGTGTTTCCAACGTTAAGAGGTGAACGGAAACGTATTTTTTACCGTTCGGTAATTGGACATCACATGATGAGTAAACATTTCGCCGCATTTTGCACGTGCATATACTTCTATAATGAGCACACGGTAATGGTTTAATGAATGCACTTTTAAATGCGCATCTTTTACTGCGTCATGTTTTTAATATTTTCAAATATTTTCATAAATTTATTAATAAAATTTAATTATCACTTTTGTAATGTCATTTTAAAAATTTCGTAAATGATTTTGAATAAAATATAAAAATATATTCACATTAAAGATGAATGATATGAGATTATGCCATTTGTGGCTATACATGGAATGGAATTTTTTGATTTAAATCAAAAGAATAATAATAATAATGCACTGAAATGAGCGCCGTTAACACACACGTGTAATACGAATATGAACACTGAAATATGATTTTTATTTATTTATCATAAACGAATGTTGAATATGATTTGTATGATGACGATACGTGAAATGAGGAAAATAATAAAAAATGTGAATACCAAAAAAGAGCACTATTTTTATATGCTTTTAAATAATACATAAAAAGATGCACTGATTACAGTCAATATTACAGTGAATTGGTATTTCAATGATTTAAAAGCTGAGATGTGTGCACATAGAAAAGTATAGTTTTCCTTTTGATGTATGCACACATACTTTGGTATACACATTTTATTTGTACGCTGTTAAGTGTTTAACTTTAGGCTGAAAATGCCAAATCAGCCCCTGCATCAGTTGACTCAACTTACTTCAGGGGATGGTCACCATTAACCATTGACCAATGAAAGAGTGCGGTGCGATGCGAAAATATGCACTGACGTCACTTTGGAATGCTGATAAAGTGCAGGTGCAGAAATAGGAAACAGGAATAGTGGAGGTGGAGACTCATTCGGGTGAACAAAACGCATACTATGCCGTACTATGCCATGCTATTCCATGCTATTCCATTCTCTTTGCAAATAAGTGACAGAATTGGCGTTTAACACACGTTTCTTATGAGTATATATGAGTGTATATCAGTATACACATGACTATACATTAGTGTATATGAGCATATACGTGCATATACGTGCCTTTAGTTTTATACACTTTTATTTCAATGAACCAATACATTGCATTTTTTAAACATTACTAAACTCAGGTATTTTCTTTACATTCGAATATGCGTACGTACAGTAAAAGTACGGTATGTGTATACACATAAATTCCATAGTCATATCTCAATAGTTTTATGCTCATCATTTATATATTTTTGCGTCGAATTAAAAGAGCGCCCAAAATTCTTTCATTTTTTTCTTTAATTTTAAATTTTAAATGACCTTCGGACTAATTACTTTTATAATTAAATATTCGATAAATTTATAAATAAAATTTCAAACGTATTTATGTGTATATATAAAATACATAAAAATATACGATTAAATAATATTTCAAATTTCTCATGAATTTTCTCATTTTTTTCTCAATGAATTCAGTTAAAAGTTTGAAAATATTTTCAAATATTTTTCGCCTGAACTTTGAACATATAATTTAAGCGTATATTTTAAATGATCGTGTGTAAAGTGCAATTGAACAGAGTCTGTATTTAAGTATTGTATGAAAAGAGATGTTTACTAAAATTAACTAAAAGTTAACTAAGCATAAAAGTAATTGCTAATGACTTTTCCTAATAATTATCAAACATCGTCATTAAAATGCATATTTCAGTGTAACTTAATATGCATTTAAATTGAATAATACAGAGTGTGTACGCTAAAATATGTGGCACAAGAATTTAGGCGAAATTCTCCCCTTCGCTAATATTAATACAATATACATTATGGTGTAAATACACTAGTATACTAGTATTATACTACTGTTGAATTACTACATAAAACTGAAATATTATGAACACATAATATGCCGGAATATCCAAATGCTCGAAGCATTTAAAGAGGCCAATAATTAAATTGCATTACAAATATAAACATACATAGGTGTATTTATATATATCCCTATGGAACTAGTATTAGTATACTATAGTATTATAATTATAAAAGTGTCACGCTTTTTTACATAACTTATAAATTATTATTAAATACTTTTATATGCATTTCAATTTTGTTATATGCTATTAATAAACTATGACTAAATCTTTGAATACAAAAAATATTTTACCATTAAATAGTGAAACGTAATCATTTTCGTTATAAAAGATTTGCATTAAAATTTCTATTCATTCTCAATTCATTCGCAATAAAATTGTGTAAAATGTTTATTTTTTATTATTATTTTAATTTTAAAAGAAATGTATACTTTTTTTAAATTTATATTTATTATAACATTATGATTCAGTGATATCCTGATTTAGTTTTACATTTAAAAGATTTCAATTTTACGGATAAAAGTTTTTTAGATTTTCTATTATATTATGGAATGTAAAAAAACTAAAATAAAATGTAATTATTGTATTGATTCATAATTTATTATAACTTTTAACTATACACATATACACTTTGTATTAGTATACATACATGTATATATTCAGATATAAATATAATAAAAAAGAAATAATAAATTAATTTTATTATAATGAAAAATAATGACTAAAACTAAATTTAAGAGAATAATAAAGCCGCTTTAACATTATTATAATGTGTTTAATGAAAGTTTTCTTAAAATTCCTGAGAAAACATAATTATGGTAAATAAAAGCATAACAATTATCTTTTCAAAGATTAAGGATTAAGGATATGTTAAATGATCATAAATTAATGAAATTAAAGTTAAGATGAAATGCTACAATTGTATCATTTAATAGTATTGTACCATATTCAATTGTATTTACATTCATTATATAAATTTTATATTCATTATATATTTATGTATGTATATATTAATGTTATTAATTTTTCATTTTTCATTATCAATATTTTGAAATTAAATTCGATTTAAGGCCCTAAATTAACTTCACACATTTACTTATTAATTATAAATAAATAAATATATATTTTTATATATGAATATCTGAAATTATAAGTTACATTACTTTACAGCATTAATTTGCTATAAAAGACTCAAATTCTAAGTGTGGCATTTGTTACTTTTAACATTTTTATGTTTAAAAACATTAACATATAAATATATCATTATTATTGAAACAATTATTTTAACGTATAATTATTGAAAAATGTATAATACTAAATGTAAAAATATATATTCATTTTAATATTATAATTTTTTTGTGATAAATAAATGGTGTTTTTGGGAATTGATTTTTCATTAAAAAATTGAATAATCATAATCACGCGATTCTCATTTTTGAGTAATTTCAGTGCATACATATTACATTGTAATACAATTGAAAAATTCAATTTTTAAATATAAATTTTGAATTAAATATATGTATGCATTGGGTAAATTATGTAATGAAATTGTTGCATTCACTTAAAAATTAACTAAAATGTACTATCATTTTAACAGTTTTCATCTGATTGTGTCGATAAATAATCGTCCGCACGAATATGGTCATTTATCGCTTTTATTGAATGTGGATCATGGGGTATATCTGATTTACGACGACGGAGTAAATGTTTACCGATGTTTACCACCCTTTGGACCTAATAATGGATTTAATAATGGATTTAATAATGGATTTAATAATGGATTTAATAAT
>JAQIXB010001124.1:0-12026 GCA_034697405.1 Mesoplophora pulchra
AATAAAATTAAAGATTTAAAAAATTGATACGAATGATTTATATGATATAATAATTAACAAAAAAAATATTTTAAAAATTTTTAAATTTACATATTATATTTAGAGAGAGATTAAAATAAATGAATAATATTCGTGCATAGAAATTTTTTGGGAAATTTTTTTAAAATTAAAATTTTAAAAAATTCTAAAATTAAATAAAATTCTTTTAAAAGTCACAGTGTTATTAATTATGCGTAAAATTTTATGTTTTAATGTATTTTAATATATTTTATTAATGTAATGAAAAAGATAATTTTTTATAAATAAAAATTTTAAATATATTCATATATTTATATATTTAATATATATAATAATATAATTACATAATTATATATTATGAATATACATATGTATAATACACTCATATGTTACTGTGTGATGATAGTTAATGTTTCAGTATATGTTCAAAAATATGTTTTAAATTATAATTAATTATAATTTTAATTTAAAACATTAATTAAAACATTATATTATTAAAATATTAAAAAAGACGATCATCATTTAAAAGTGTCAAAAGATATATTTTTTATAAAAATTAAATTTAAATATATACTAAAATAATACTAAAAAATTTCAACATTCAAATATTAGTGTGTGTATAAAAGTGACTCATAATGATTTATGTATTAATGTGTCAAAACGTACGCACACATATGTTTACATTTATACACACACCAATATTTGAATTTCAATATTAAAGAATCATACTGTAATTTAAGTAAATATATTAGTGACGGTACTTTCGTGGAATCGTAAAATACATTCATTGAAATTCGTTACAAATTCCCGATGTTCCAATATTTCCATCATTCCCTATAATTTTAAGATATTTAATTATTTTCTTTCATTATAAAAACATTAAAATTATTATTATAAAGTAATTTCAGGAATAAAAAAGTGTAATCCAAAAGTTCCCATTAATTCATTTTATGATTTCCCTAAATATTCCAAAATGTGCCAACACTATGTTATAACTATAGCTACACTATAACTATACTATAGGCAAATATTAAAATTATGTTCATTGTGTTACGAAATCATTGGCAACAAAATTTAAATGAAAAAAATTAAAAATATTTTTTTAAACATTTTTTATTTCATTCGAAATTTATTTAAATGACGTATGCATTAATAGTTTAAGTATAGTTTTAGTATAGATTCGGATAACTATTACTAGCGTTAGTTAACATATGGTTATAGTTAGTATTTCATTTGCCATTTTCTATTACTTTACTATTTGTTAATGTCATTTGTTTATTGAAAAAATACATAATTTTATTTTTTATCTTTCCTTTGAATATTTTCAAATAAAATTACTATGATGATGAAAACTAAAAACTAATGATATTAAATAGTTAAATGTGAAAGTAGTTTCCATCATAGCTCAGTTACTAGTACATTCAGTAGTTTTTTTGAGTCTAATTTTATCTAAATTTAACTTTTTACTATTTTTTAAATAATGATATTATCTAATAGTCTACAGTAGTCTTAAGTCTACAACAGAAGCAATAATACTATAGTGTAGTTCTAGTATTAGTATGATACTAGTGTCAGCATCATAGTATACGAATACTGATATTATTCGAAAGATAATAGTCAAATTTAACTTATTTTTTATAAAAAAAATTAAATTATCATTTAATTTAAAATTAAAATTTATATAAAATGTGACTGTTTTGAGATTTACGATTTAAAAATAGAGTTAAAATTAAATTAAATTAAAATTAAAAAATTTTTTAAAAAAAATTTCATCACCGCATTAGCATTAAAAATAAAAATTATATAATAAAATATATAAAATGTATGAATATATATAAATAATATAAAAATATAAAAAAATGTTTATAAATGTTTTTTCATGTGTCACCATTGATAATAAAGTGCTTTCAAAAGATTCCCCCAAAAAAGTTAACTTAAGATATAAGCATCATTGTATTATACTATAGCTATATTTATATGTATGTACTGTATGTATTACTAGTGTTAGTACTATTACCAGTAGCAGTATATATTCGATGTACAATGCTACTAATATATTTGTGGGTAATGTAAATGTAATGTAAATGTACAAATCTCATAATGCTTTTGCATTGTTTAGGAATAAAAAGTATTATGTATTCTATTACTAGTACGAGTACTATACAAGTATACCATACAAGTATTATGCGCTTGCATGACTCAAATATGACTAGTATATAACTAGTAGACTTTTTGTTCTTTTATTTCTCTCATATCCTCTCTTACTCTTATATCCATAAACTATTTTATATATTTTATTGTTTAAGAAAAAATGCACACTATTTACTAGTATATTATAGTATATGTATGTATGTATGTATACTATGCTAATACTGATGATGATGATGATGATGTGACAATTGCGGTATTTTAAAGTTAAAAAATTAACTAACATTTTTTGCAATAAAATACTAAATATGAATATTTTATACATTTTTAAAATTAAATATAAAATTTAAACTAAAAACATCACCATTTTACATCACCATTTTACCTCTGAATTAATATTATTATACATATTATTATGAAATATATGATAATAATGGAAGAAAATACTAGTGAAAGACACTAGTAATGTAATGTAGTAGTAAAACAATGTCAGAATTTCTATTTTAATATAATATAGTAGATAATAAGTAAATGTACATGTACTAGTAATAGTGTGCTATAATATGCACGAGCAATTTGCTAGTATTTAAAGCAATTTACATCATTTATGTTAAATTAACTATAGAATGAAGAATCTTATCTTTGCATAGTTTACTTTTAGTTTACTTTAACTTTAGTTTAGTAAATAATAGTATCATTTCCAATTATAATTTGAATTTTTTTTTCTTTTATTTTTAAAATATACGCATATTTTTAAAATTATTTAATAATTATTAATTTCGAAAAAATGCGGAATTAATATTTACGGAAATTACGGACATTTTTGGTATTTATTTCAAAATATTTACTAATTATTTATGCATTTTTAAAGATATAATAATCTAATAATTTATATTATTATTATTGAATATTATAATATTAAATTAAAATTTCAAATTTTTAATCATAATTTTATAATTATAATAATTAAATTCATATTTAAATATAAAAATAAAATGAATCATAATTTTAATAAACTAATTTATGATAAAAGTTTATTTAAATTTATAAATTAAATATTCATATAATATAATGAATTAAAAAATAAAAAATTTGTAATTTTAAATTAAAAATGTGAATATTTTATTAAATAACGCATTTTATCATTATGATCAAAATATGACAGTGCTGTGAAATTCACGATATAAATCCCGAAATAAATTTAATGACATATGAATGTCTATATTCATAACATTAATGTCATTCAATATTTATAAATTATTAATCAATTTATGGTTAAAATTTTAAAAAATTTTGATTTTTGTAAAAAATTGACACATTTTCTAATTTATTTTAATATTAATTAATTTTTATCCTTTAATTTAAAGCCGAAATAAACATTAAAAGACGTCATGAATAATGTTTAGATAATTTCCTCATACACTGTGTATGTGCATATGTTTAATTTGCAGTTTTATCGCATTTTTAGAGCCGGTCTTATATCTCGGGATGAATATATTTTGAAAATAATGATAAAATAAAAATTAAGGGATTTAAATAAAAATAAATATCGTAAATCGTCATTTAAGAACTATACTTTCCTCATGTTATAAGAACGGACTTAAAAAGTGATTTAAAACTTTATATACATAAAGATGATAATAAAACTATTAAATGCTAATTTAACCTTAGCTAAGCTAATCTGAGCTAAAATTTGAAAAATATAATTAATTAAATTTAAAGTTCAAATAATTATAAAGTTAATTATTTATATCGAAAAAAACAAATATTTTTTTAAATTTAAAAATAAATAAAATTAAAATTAATTATTTTTAATATAAACGTATATTACGGTGCATTCATATGAATAATGATAAAACACACATTTTTAAAAAATGTAAAATTTAAAAACAAAATTAATGATTAAAAAATGTTAACTTTTCACAAATAATAATAATGGTTAATGAGTAATGAATGAACGAACTGAGAATAGTTAATTGTGAATAAATGAATAATGTATACTAATACTATACTGATAGTACATGAGTACTGATACTAGTATTTGTTATATATTAAGTTAATGCAAATCTGTGGTAAAATGTGCAATTTTCTTCGGTGTAAATGAGTAAATCAAAATTAAGAAAAATTCAGTAAATTACACATAAATACACTATACATTCGCGTACAGTATAACCTCTTTAATATAGTCATATTCAAAATAGTATTTATTACACACTTAGCCCTATTTTTAACTATTTTGTTACAGAGGTTTTATTGTAAATACACACAAATACATTAATAAATGAATCGTACAGAAAAACCTCTAAAATTTAAAATTATTTTAAGTGTATTCTCACATTGATAATGTAAAACTTTGAGACTAAACTAAACTAAAAAACCTATGCCTGAATATCATTCAAATTTTAGAGGTTTTACTGTATATAAATACATACGCATTACGCATACATTTAAAGGAATAATAATACAGTAAAACCTCTATACAATTGAAATCAGGATTATTACGTTGAAAGAAGTATTTCACCATTTCATTAGTTATTTTAACATTATGTAAGTGCACATGAAAATAGGTATGAAAAGTATAAAGTCTTTATATAGAGGTTTCACTGTATGATGTAAGATGTACAATGATAGTGTTAAAAGAAAAGCTCTGTGATGATGAAAGATCATAAATTTGAGTTTTTACCGTTCACAGTCATTATCACAGTGATGATTTATTTCTCTTAAAAACGACCTTTTTACGAATTTACGAATGTACTAAATACTAAATGTACTATTATATGCCATTTACTAAAGCAAATGCAAGTGCCAGTACTAGTACTAGTACTATTGCTAGTGCTATGCTATTTTATAAAGATATTAAACAAAAGTAAAGCTTTTTTTAACTTTTCTTTTCTTTTACTTTCTTGTTCACTAGTTCTTTTTCTTTCTGCTAGTTTCTACTTTCTATAACTTTCTTTCTTTCATTTCATAAGTTATAACTATTAATATTATGTACCATAATGCTACTACTAGTAGTAGTACACATATATATCATTCTATATACCATATACCATAATAAAATCATAGCATACCATACATACAATATAATCTATCTTTATATTATACTAAGCTATAATAACATTGTTGTGAATAATATTTTTGCTAGTACATCTATGAACATCTACATCTATGTACATTTACTATTGTAGTCATTGTAGTGTGCTTTAAATATATACTTTGTATATAATAGTACTAGTTACTAGTAAACAATATTTTTTCCTAAAACAGTACAATTTTCTTCGCAAATTACTTTTGGTCTGTATATATACTAAATACACTTAAACCTCTAAAAAACAGAATTGGAATTTCTTTGCGTGTTAAGGATGTTTCAGTTTTGTGGAGGTTTATATGTTAACTGTAATCATACATTTTAATTTTTAATTTAATGCTCATATAATGCTAAAATACCAATATTCTGTTTCTTTTTATTTAAATTTCATTTTAGCATTAAATTTATACACATTTTTAATTAAATTTTAATAATTAATGATCGTAAATTAATACTTTAATTAAAAATTTTTGGGGCATATTTTTCAAAATTTTTAATTTGTTAATTACCGTATTCCCGCGAAAATAGCTGCATGTCGGTATAATGTGAATACTGCAACATGCCGGTATACCCCGAGGAATAGCAGTATCCGGTGTAAGTGCGGTATTATTTATATGTAAATCCTCACTGTCTTCAGAAAACATATTTTTTTAAAAAATGGTCACCCTCAGCTATACCGTCACGCCGTTATTTGCGCGGGAATACGGTATATTAAATTAAAATACTGAATAAATTAACATTTTATAAATTATGATTTAAATATTTTAATGAAAAATAAATATTTTAAACAAAAATTTTTCATTACTAAGATTCTATGTATACTATTATTACATTACTATTCTATGTATATCCTATGGCAACTTAATATCGAAACTATGCAATCGTATTGCGCTGCTAAATAGTTTCGATGTTAAATTGCCATGGGATACTATGCATTCACTAAAAAGTATCCGTTTTGCATTTTGAGGATCATTATTTTAGAGGTTTATGTGAATGTTAATAAAGAAAGAAAATTTTCCGTTTTAAGAAAGTTTCCGTCTTTTAGAGGTTTAAGTGTATATACAAACGTATATACAAATATATGCTCCAAATATTAAGTAATACGTGTTCATCCTTAATGAGGACATATACTAGTAATTGACATTTACTATTATATATTAATACATATGTGTATGGATGGATGTATGATTATAATAATATAATATGTTATATAACACATAAAATAGATAGAAATAGAGAAACAGTAATCTACTAGTCTTTATTACTACTGTACTAGTAGTACTCTTCTTTATTCAATAGTGCTAGTATTAGTACAGTACTAAATGGTCAAATAAAAACTCACTGAAAACGATAATTTATCGTTTTTGATGCACAATTAATCATTAATATATAATTAATGTTTAGTATATATTTATTATACAATAATAATACTAAAAATTTGAACATATACTAGTATATGACAAATATATATACAGTAAATTATAGTAATACTTTTGACTTTTAATAATCCGCTATTAAATTATCATCATCATCATCATTATCATCATCATTATTTAATAATTTTTTTATATTTTTTATTATATATGATTATAGAATAGTCATTGAATGACCATTGTATGAGTATAGTACATTTGTGTTAACTATGGTTAAATAAAAGTTAAACAATTTTCTGATTTTTATTTTATTATTATATTATTAAATAATAGTAAATTACATAAAAATATATCACAATTTTTTTCATTTCATTTCATTGTCATTTTTATTGTTGTTATTCGTTAGTGTATTTACTAGTAAATTTACTAGTACTTTATTTACTAATACTAGCAGCTATTGGACTGTATTTTAGTCTATTAAATTTAACACAACAAAATAATGTTAAATAAAAAAAATACAACAATAGTTAAAATAAATGAAAATATAAAAAATAGCATTGAAGAAAAAGTACTAGTATATATAGTTAATACTAGTATATCTGAAAAGAAGATATATTATATACTAATATACACACAGTAATATATTTTTCACAATACATGTATATAATATATATTAAAGTGTATACTCGTGATATATTGACTATACTATGCCATTATATTGTATAAAAACAAATGATTTTAGTGTACACTTTATTCATTCATTACTTAAAAAGTTAATTACTGAAAGTTAATGTCATATATAATTACTTTCAATAGTTTAGTATATACACTATCAATAGTTTACTTAAGTTTACAATTCTATTCTATGCTATTCTATGGAATTAACTATTATTTTGACAATTTTTTAGTTCACATTAATCATGATTAATTCACCTGTGATTTTATATTAATATTATTATTGAGACATAAAAATTTAATAAAACATTTTAAAAAAATATTAAATATTAATATTTATTAATGTGTAAATTATTATTTAATATCCAAATGAATGTGCATTTACCTTATATTTGTTCTGCACTTATAACATGTTTAACATTAGCATTTTCTTTTCATATTAATTAGCAAATTAATCGGTCAAATATATCATGAGGTAAAAGTGATATTTTCATATCGAATAACAGCATAAACCATGCCATTCACATTCATTTAATATTTATAATGATATAATATTATAATAATAATATTATTATTATATTATTATAATTATTGAGTTCATAGAAATTTAAACGTTCTGTGATTGGCTTAAAACTTTTTACACATCTTTTAACATATAAATATATGTTTTGAGATATATTTATTTATATGACCCTTTGACTCAAACGAACAATTCAGGACTGAGGACAATTTATGAGTGATGTGAGAATGCACGTGTCACTTTTATTATTTTTAAAAATAATGATTAAATTAAATAAATATAAATGCTGAATTTATTATATAATACATGGTTATATTTAGTTAAAAAGCAGCAAATTTACTGTTTTACGGGGTGTTCAATTAGTTTTATATTAAATTTAAATTATTATTTAAATTATATTAAAATAATGATATATTAAAAGAGAAAAAATTTAATGACGAATATTATAATCATTATTATTTATAATCATTTATATTTTAAACTTTGATTTTAAATATAATAATATTTAAAAGATAATAATCAAATAAAAAGAACACATACATTTTTGAATCCTCACGATATAATAGATTTTTTTCAAAAAAATATTTATAAAAAAAGATAAAAATGGTGCTAAAATAAAATATTTTTTTTATATTTAATTAAAATTTTTTAAATTATATTTTATATTTTTAAATTTATTAATTTTAAAATTAAAATAATTTACGCATTCCATTGTTGTAACGGTGTATTGTTTTATTCATTAAATTTTTTATTCATTATAATTATAAAATTACTAAAAAATGTCATAGAAATATATTCACGCATAATTTACATAAAATACATATATTGCATTTATGCATATACATATACATATTCCTTTTGACCTCATATTATATGGTACTTTTACTATTATTAAAAACAGGAAAGCACTTATACCCAAAGGTAAAAGTGCATATTTTTCTTATTTTCCCTTAGATTATTTTAATACGAGAAATTCAAAGATAAAATTATAACCTAATGTCTCATGATATAATAACTGTGCCAAAAAGTAAGGTAAAAGGGTAATATTATATATATAAATTCATTACCTTTATATAATACGCGAATAGTATTAGTCACATGTATTATACTATTAACATACTATAATTAAAATACCCTTTAACCTCACATATTATGAAAACAGTAATATACTATTATAAAAGAGGTATATTTATTTCATGATAAAAGACATTTTTTATATTACATAACAGTACACTATTGATATAATACTTCTTTAACTTACATTTAGTCTTTATGTTTGTAAAGAGAAAATCATAATGGTTTTACTTCAAAATACCGTTTTACCTCATTTCTTAGACACGGTCTTATAACACGGGGTTAGCACATTTTTAGCACATGTTCAAAAAACCAAATCATAATGAGAAAGTAAAGAAAGAGTGTTTTATACCCCAATTGTACTTACACCGCACTATAAAGAGTGAGGTAAAGCGGTATATGGTTTATTTTTCGATAATATTAAAACCTTAAGTTAAAAGAGCGGTCTCAGGCTCAGCTCAAAACTTAGAGGCTCAGGCTATGGTCCAACAAATTTTGAGCATAGGCTTAGGCTCGAAATTTCTGAGCCTATTCTATTCGCTAATTATGAGCATAAAATAAACTTAAATGTGAAAATACTCAAAATATAAGAAATGTAAACAACGATTGGATCGGGAATATTTTGGAATAAAACGGAAGAAATAATGAATATGATATTTTTTAAAATAAAGGGAATTATAGGAATTTAGGGATTATGAGAAAATTTTGAAATTTTTGGGAATTTCCATCTCTATATCTTTAGAAAGGAAATTTCTTAGAAATTCATAACTCTAATTTTCCCTTAAATTGTTTACTTTAGATTTAAGTGAATGATCCGTGTTATAAGAGAGGTAAAAGGGTATGTGTATAATTTGAACATATTCAAAGATCAAAGGATTCTCATTATTATCGCGGACATAAAATCGGCGTCACACATTATGGCGTCATAATGTAATCATCATTCTTAAGACACATCTTAAGACATGACTTAACACATCCGAATATTTCATTCTCTAATTTTAAATTAAACTTTTTATTTCATCTAAATTTTCATTAACTTTTTTTTTCGTTAAATATATTCATTAAAATACAGCGCTTATTATTATGTTAAAATACAAAAAAAATTCAATAAAATATATATGAATGAAATTTCACATTAAATTAAACTTTAAAAATATTAAATAATTTATTTGAAATTAATAATATTTTAAATTATAATGATAAACATTATATGATATATAAGCATATCATAAATAATGGATCAGAGATGAGATTTTTAAGGAATGTTTATATTTTGGGAAAATCATTTGTAAAATATATAATGGGCATAGATTAATGAACATAATTTTTTTATAAAAATATTGAAAAAATTAAATTTAATAATAAATACAATTATTTAATATGATGAATTAATCTTAAGAATTTACAAATGTAATTCAATAAAAAATATTATTCTAAAATTCTAAAATATTATTATAAAATTAGAAATTTGTTTTAAATTTAAAATTTAAAACATTACAAAGAATCTTTTGCACTTTTGTGATACGCCATAATATATATAAATTAAATAATAAAAATTTACCATAAAATTACTTACAAAATTTGGAAAAATATTTTAGCATAATTCTAGAGATTTTTTGTTCCGTGATTTAAAATTAATCCACAAAAATCACGTCTTTGATGATCATAATACAATGACATATATATGATGATAAAAGGTTTCAAAAATTATGATATAAAATTTCATATTTTAAATTAAAAATAAAAAATGAAATAAATATAAAAATGATTTTTCGAAATGATAAAAAAATACAGCGAAAAATGCGTATTTTTAAAATTTAATATTTATTTTTTAAAAAATAAAATTATTTTATTTATTTTCATTTTTGAATTCACGACATTTTCAATGAAATTATGTATAAAAATGAAAATATATATTTTAAAATGATATATAATTTAATGTTTTTTTTAAAAATAAAAATAAAAATGAAACAAAAAAATGAAACCCTTTAAAAGATCAGTGAAATGATAGTGAAATGACTGATGATTAAATCGTTCTGAACTCAGTACACATAAATACATATTTACCTCTTTTTAAATTCTAAACATATATATAGAGATGGACCATTCTCAGGGAATTTAAAAGAGTATCAAATTTCAAATTTTTCTAAAATTCCCATATTTTCCAAATGCTAAAAGCAATTAAAAGACTAAAAAAGTCTTTAGTTTCCCTATAGCCTAAACTCACAATTTTATAATTCCCAAACATTGCCGATCTTAGCCCATTGGCATATACTATAAATAGGCTTAACTCATGATATAAGATTTCTTAGCATTATTAAACATATGCTCTTATATCTTCAGATATAATTTACTAAAGTATTAAACTAAAGACATTTACTCGTTCTTATAACTATGTGCATATATTTCGAGATAATTATTATTTTTCTAAATATTGAATAATGTGCTCACCTCACGATATAAGATCGTCCATTAAAAGTGATGTAAATGTGTATATTGCACATGTAAAAAGTATGTATACATAGTATATGAATATGTTACATAAACACTATTAATGTTAAGAATAAAATTCCATAAAATTCATTTATGATATATTTTTATTCATTTATTTATCTGTTAATTTATTACGCATATGACTAAATTAACTTTTTTTAAACTTTTCTTTTATTTTTTATCATAACATAGTTTACATATAGATATAGTTAATAATATATTTATATATACTAAATGTATATATACTAAATTACTAAAGTACTAAAAGTTGACTTTTTTCTTATTTTTTAATGAACTTTTTTCAATACTTAAAATGTACATACATATAATACAATCTGTTCTCACTTTTTTTAAACATTCATTAATTTTATTTTTTTAAATTTTATTTTTAAAATATTTTTTTCTCAAATTTTTTTAACGAAAATTTTTCAATACTCTGTTATAATATCATACATTAATTTATATGTTTAATAATAGCATTTTTTCCACTTTTTTAACCGCAAAAAATATAAATATTAATAAATCACTATTTTCATAAACAAAAAAAATTAATGTGAAAAATAATATTTTTAAAAAAATATATTATTTTTTATATTTTAAAAATCATTAAATTTAAAACGTAAATTTCATTTTAAAT
>JAQIXB010001125.1:0-12010 GCA_034697405.1 Mesoplophora pulchra
GTATAATTATTAATATGCTCATTATAAATTCAGATCTTTTTATTAAAATATTATTAAAATGTTATTAATTTTTTTTAAAATTACGAAATCATATGCATATATTTAAATATTAACTTTTTATAAATATTAATTATAATTTTCGATATTTTTTATAATTATTTAGATATGTAATTATAGAATAAAAATAATTAAATTTAAATGATTTAATAATATTTAATAATAAAATTTAATCATCATAAGTGAATCATCGCCATAAAAATACTCCCAAAAAACACTGTACATTTATTTACAATTTATTGATTTACATGATGAGGAAATTTATACTATTAAATTGTGAATATTTAAATTTAATTATTTTAATTGATGTTTATTTTCTACATTTTTTACCATTTTTAAGTTTAAATAACGTTTAAATGTATGCACATACTTTTATTTGTACATACATTAAAACGTATGTGCATATATAAATCGGTGTCTTTCCCTTAATTATTCATTATCTAAATATAAATTACTTTAATATTTGTATTTAATTCCATTATTGTCACTAAAATAATAATAATAATAATTAATGTTTAAAAAAAGAAGAAAGTTATTGTGTTATAATTATAATGAACAATAATATAATATAATATTTGAATGCCCATTAATAAATGAAAAAATGTATTTTTTCATTATATTCACACAAAAAAATGGCATCATTAACATCAGTATTTACCTTTTATAACGTAATAATATATACGAAAATAAAATAATATAAAAAATACAATAAAAATGTGAATTGAATTTTTTATTAAATTAATGTGAAATTCGAGAATATAATTACTATTAAAATTGTGTGACAAGAATGGCATTAAAATACTAGTATATTAGTATGTACTGTATATAACTTTTGTGTATATATATATATTTTAATATATATACTGATCATACATTAGTTAATACGAATATTACGTTAACACAATGAAAAGAATTGATATATACACTCTTTCATTAAATGTTAAAATGTTATATAATTTCCAATGATTATAAATATGGGCGTTTATCTATTTCCATACTTTTTTATAGTATAAATGTATAAATATATTATATACAATTTATATTGAAAAAAAGTGAATTGATATTTGTGTGTCCAAAACTATTGAACACAGTATATTTTGAAGCAATTTGATGGGCATCACACCATTAATTTATTATTAATATACTTTCATTTTGAACTCTCTCCATTGAGTTATGCATACTAAAGTTTTAATATAAAACTTTAGTATGCATTTATGTATATCGTTTGTAATAAATTTCTATTCTCAAATATTAAATATGACACAATTGATTATTGAAAATGTCTATTTATTGTATAATATATTTAACGGTAATTTTTTTTATTTATATTCCATATTTATTTATGGTAATACTAAAATGAACTAAATACTTTTATAAATATTAAACGTGAATATAAAATTATTTTTTTTCATTATTATGTAAAATAATGTTAAATAATAGTTTAAAAAATGCCATTTTTTGCTAAAAATTCGATATATTTTAATATATGAATTAATAAATAATTTATTACACCATAGCATAGTAATAAAGCATAATGTCAGTTAAGCATTGAATTATATATAAATGATAAAACGAAAATGATTTATGATAAAAAAATGTTTTTCAAACATAAGAGAGTGGACATTTAGAGCCGAATCATTTGTATTTTATTTGAGCATTAAAAAATAACTAAACTATGCTATTACCATTGATATTAGTATTTTGTTTCTTTTAATACAGTATTACATAAAAGTAAAATGTTTTTATATTCACTTCCCATAGAAATGCTCTCTTTTTAATGGTTTTAAAATGCATAAAAAAGCACATCGCTATTTAACATTGTCAAAAGAAACTAGTACTAGTGCTAGTACTAGTACTTTTTGTATAATGGGTATAGTGTCAACGTATGGGTCCGCAGAGGGGATTAGCATTATATTGGCCGCGACAGAACCTGATGTGAATGTCAATTGAATTAACGGTGCCTGAGTTTTGTACGCATTGAACAATGCGATAGTATACGGCGGTCCTTTACTTATCAATAGAGCCCAATACATTTTTCGACTATTCACTAGCATTATGATCGATATAATACTAGTATAGTATTGAGTAATAGACATTGAGAGTGCACATATATATAATGTTAAGTGACATTAATCACACACAAATGATAATGATAATCATACCGATCTGATCGGACCCGAGGATTATATGTGTATTCTCTTTTAGTGTATATCAATGACTATAATTTATGGGTCAAACATGCGGCGATTCCAAAATTTATATTTTCCATAATTTTACGATTATAATAAAATATCATTTTCAATATAATAATACCATAAATGTCATGTGAAAAGCGCAAAAATCAACTAAATAATAATGCACTGATGACAGTGTCCAATAATTATAAATATTTGCGAAAAATGTATGCATAAAATTTGTTAAAAACCATTATATAATAAAATATTATCATAGTATATGTATGTGTGTTTCGGCAGTACATTCATTCTCTAATATTCATCTATATTATTGTGAATCGATTATTCCATTTCATCAGTGTCTATCCCTATTCCTATCCCTGAATCACGAATTCGTCGTTCATACACTCTGTGCCTTAATAAATGAGCAAAAAACACAGACATATGCACACACACATAAAAGGTACAGAATAAACGTGAAAATACTAAATGCTGCAAAAAGTTAACGAAAGACACAAATCTCTGATGTTATAATACATACGACACACATACACGCATAGCATTAGTATATTGAAAGAGTCAGTGAATAGTTAGTGATTCAGTGGTGCTCAGCGCAAAGTGACCAATGAGTGTATCCCATGCTGACTCAGATCCCGTGGGGTCATTTGTGAGTGCCCTCTTTATATGACCGGTACAACATGCTCCACCGCTTACGCAACTATGGGCAACTATGGTCATCTAAAATTTACATTTCTGCCCTCAGAGTTGTTATTCAGGCTCATGACATAAGCATTGGACAAAAGAATAGAGAATTATGTGGGCACACACTGAGTGCGTTAAGATATTAGAGGATATACTTTTTTTGCTATTCTCATACTAAAAACCGCATTCACCATATTACGAATGAATGAATCATTCATTCATTGAAATAATTAAAATGTCGCATCATACGATTTCATAGAAAATAAATGCAAAATTCAGAGCCCATAATCTATTTAATGGTCCTTTCGAATCACATTCATTCATATTCCATTATTTCCATTTTTACATATACATATTGTGTTATGTAATTACGTAATTATGCATCAATAAAAAAGTAAAAAATTAAATTTTCATTTATGATTATAATGCTCAAAACATTTTTTGAATTTATTTTTTTAAAAATAAAAATGCATTAATTTTGTAAAAAAATATTAATGTACTGATTTCTAAGTAAATCTAAAGGTTTTACACATACAATAAGAAAGTTAATAAAGTAAGTAACGGACATTATATATAAAGTAAAGTAATTACATTTCACATAATGTATATGTATGTATGTTTAATGCTTTAGTCAATGAATATTCAAAATGCAAAAGTGGTAAATGGAAAAAGTAATGCTAAAAATATATGAGAATAGTGTAAACTGTGACTTAATTCAATGAATATAGTAAATCATTCGCATTTCTGTTAATGGATTTGCAAATCATTTTCGGCATTTACTTTTACCTTTACTTTTCATATATAAACAGTGTGAAAATCGCGACATTCTCCAATAGTCACATATCAATTACATTTACCCATTGTTGTATTATGCCTATACTTAGATTTTGTTTGATTATGGATATTGAATTGAGTCACGAAAGAAAAGAAAACTAAATTCTGAGTCTTTAGTAAATTTATTATTTATGATTAATAAAATTATTATTATTATTATTATTTCAAATTATATTATATCATAATTCTAAAAAAAAATATTTTATCGATAAAAAAATGTAATTTTCCATTTAATTATTAAAAAAATTATAAATTTATAAATGAAATTTTTGAAATTATTTTTTATTTAATATTATTTTTTATTTTATTATATAATAATAATAATAATATTAAATGATAATAATAAAAATGACAGCATTATTTGAAACTCTCAAAGAAAAGAATCGATAACACGATAATAATAATAATAATATAATAATAATAATAATAATAAAGTCGAGTGATATACTATGTCTAGTATCATATGTACTATTACTAGTGTATAAGCATTTTTTATATGTGAATATTGAAGAATACATTTTTTTCTACTATTGTATTGTATGTACCTTCATGTTTTGTGCATGTGAAAAATACTAGTACAGCACTAGTTTCGTAATAATAATAGAGAAAAGAGAAGAAAAATAAGTAAAAAGAGGGGAATGGAAACAAATTGAATGGATATGTGACACAAGAGCCATATACCGGACACCATTTGCCACCATTAACGGAAACAGACGGTCACTGTCAAAAGAGATCGAAGAACAGATCTGAACTGAAACGGAACGAAACGGTCATTCGGCCATTGCATGCCCATTGCATTGCATCGGATTAATATGGGCATATGTAACACCATTTACTATTCATTCACTAGAATCAGAAATCTTACACTAGTACTAGTACATCAGTAGTACTAATATAAGAAAATAAGAATATAACAGAAAGAAGTGATCCTTCTCTTTAACAGAGGCATAAGACAATGACATAAGTATAAGAACATAGTGAGTAAAAAAGAAGAACATTAGAAACGGACTTTTACTTTTGCCTTTAGTTTCAGTCATTGATTTCTATTGATCGCGAATGATGAATAATAAACGCTAAAGAAAAGTGAAACGCATTACAATAGTACAAGTACTAGTGCTAGTACCAGTACTACTGCAACAATGCACACTAATGAGAGACATACAAAAGAGAGACAATACAATTGTCCATCCGTAGAATGGGCACAGATTTAATCAGAGACCGTATTATAAAAAGTAATTGTTTTTCGCATTAAAATCAGTATATTATAATATGTAATACTTTTTAATGCTTAAATTATAATAAATATTTTATGAAAAAAACGAATTCAAAATGCATATGTAAACTATGAATTGAGTCATCAGTTTATATAAAAAATTCAAAGGAAAAAAATACTAAAATAAAAGTGACATTAAAAAGATTATAATAATTAATTCTGATACTATCGTTTCATATAAAGTGTATGTTAATATTAAGAGTAAACTATTGTTAGATATAAGTGGATATTTGTAAAGAGCACTATTTCTTTATATATATAAAACTGAAAATGTAAATCTAAACATAGTTAAGTGTACGGTTTATATATTTTCTCACGTTTTTAGTCAGACACAGAATAAAATAGTTAAAAGTGCACACCTGTAAATGACATAACAATCGGATAATAGTATAAAGATGGTAAATATCAACACATTTTAGCTGTGACCCTACCACGAGAAAGTACACAACTGTTTTACTAGCATTTTAGTATTGCTAGTTTTGTTAATAGAAAACTGTTGAGTGAAGAAAAAATTCCACTCAAATGAAAGTACTGTATAAATGTTGAAAAAGACATTCTCTGATAAAAGAATAAATGTGAACTTAGCATTAATATATGGTTTAAGTAAAGGTAAAAGTTATTTCATCGCTTTTATTGTTTTATGCCCAAAAATAAAGAATGAAATAAAAGTTAATACTAAATCATTACTCTATTAATATAATGACTAAATTAATATCATCGCATTTTTTGTCATTATTTTTATTTTTTGTTTTTTCATCACATTTTTATCATCATCTTAATCATCATCATCATCAATTGAACCTAAATCCGGAAAATGGTGAATATGGATAAAGTTCAACTATATACTAGTACATGCATTACTACTGAACACTGACAACATCGTTGCCAAAAGTGCCATAAATTACTAGCTATTGCCTCCGGAGGTGACCCGTCGTAAATTATGCCATTCGCTTTGGCCACTTGCACTTGGTCATTGCACTACCCACTATTATAAGTGTACTAGTAGCATACTAGCATTATACTGGCATGATAGCGTCTGTATTATTCAATAGTATTGAATGACTTTTGCAGTCTCTTCCATCCGCTGATTGATGAAGTATCAGCGCATCGTATGCTTTCGCTATTTAATGTCATTTAAGTAAATTCATCGTCCCCATACTTACACTTTATTACGACGCAATTATTACGTTTAAATCAATTGAATGTAATAAATGTGTCGCAATATATATGTATATATTTATTAATAATTAAAATCGCATTTAAAATGAATAAATTCATAAATTAATAAATTATTATAAAATAATGAATAATAATTGAGCATAATTCTTAATTCAATGATTGGAAATAATTGAAACACAAATGTATGTACACATATGGGGGGTCATATCATAATGATCGTGGAAAAGAAACCGCAGGAATTAGACATTCATTCTTTGATAATCTCAATCGTCACTATCAAATTGAATATGATCCGTGCCAATGATCGCATCGGGCATTTCATAGGCTCATATAATACTAATACTAATACACTAATACAGACTATGTGCTAGTATATGTTAGCAGCACTATTCTTTGAACTAAAATCAACTCAACACTCATCAGGCGTGAGTTTTGCTTTTTTCAGCTGTTTCTTGATCATCATGATGAACTAAATCTGATTTTTAGCTTTTTCTTTTGCTTTCACTGTTTTTAGTACTAATGCTAGTACTGGTAATAGTATAACTAATATATTAGGATCTGTGTGTGTTTTTTGTTTTTTCCTTTCTTTTTGCGTGAGCATCGTTATGATTCTTTCACATACGCACATATATCATACCCAAACTCAACATTCAAAGAATTATTCACCATCGGCTAAAATATAACCATAGTAATATTATCCAACATTTTCATGCCCCTCATATACAGTGTGTACTATTTTATTCCCCCATCATAGTACAACGTGCATAGGGAAATAAAGTGATCTGATCCTGGATCATGGATGCCAAAATGTGATCATAAAGAGCTAAAAGATATTCGATCAGTGATAGAGTCACTAGCATCACTAGTTATATAATTTTAGTATAATTCTATATATGACTACAGGATGTATACATAGTATACATAGTACATAGTTAACATTTCATGGGCCATAATCAGCGTAAATATGTTCGATTTATTCATTTTTGGAGGAAAGAGCCTAATTTTGAAAGCTAAAGAAATACTAGAATAGAATAGAATAACTAGTAAAATTATATAGAAAAAATAGAGTATTCTTTGAGAATAGGAAAAGAAAAAATCAGCATTACTTGTGAGAGAGATTACTAATGAACTACTAGATGAACTAGTATATAAACTAGTATGTGGACTAGTATATGAACAATGAAAATAAAGATGAAGTAAATCAAAAGAGAAAAGATGGAGATGATGTCAATTCCTAAACTTTAGTATACTTTCACTATACTTTCACTATTTTCTTCCTCTCATTTTCGTTATTTTAGTTTAGTTAAGTTTGGATCATACTGAGTTATTTGTTACTAAAATGCTATTATATCATTTCCAAATGCATCTTTTCGTATATATATATATATACATTATTTTCGTCATATAATAGTGGTTATATATTGAGTAAAGGTATTAGTGAATGCTTATATATGATATTCATCATGAGACTAGTACATGCATGTACTAGTTACTGCATCATACATATATATTATACATATATCTCAATTTATGTTCGGCAAAAACGGGTCAATATCATTGATTAAATTGCGATAAAAATAAATATTACTGTTTTTAGTATAACTGTTATTAGTTAATAATGTAAAAATATATTACAATTATTTACTAAAATATACCGAAAAAATATTTGTATCAATTAATCAATTGTTTAATAAATGCTTTATATTAAGTAAACTATGATTAACTAAACATTTACTAAATTAATAACATTAATATAAAAATTGTAATGAATTATATTAATAATAAAGTAAAAGTAAAAATAAAATTAAACATATGAATTAAATAAATTAAATACAAAAATATAATTTTTTAATATTAATATTTTTGCATTATTTTTATAATATAAATAATAATAATAATTTATATGATTATTATTACGATATCTTTACTTTTCTTTTAGTTTCTTTCTGTGCCATTATTATTGAAAATAAAAGGATCACGTTACGAATGCAGTCATATAACTTTCACTTTCATTTTTACTTTTCTTTTTTGCCCTTTCATTTTCCCCTTTTAATATAACTATTCTCAAAGTAATAATAACTATGACCATTGACAAAATATTTCAATTTTTTTTACTTTTATTTTATTATATTTTATTATATTTATATTTTATTTTCTCATTTCATATTCTTTTGCGTCAAAAGGAATAACATAATGTGTATGTGTGTGTGAAGAGGTGTTTTATCATAAACACAGTAAAAGGACAGAATAATCTCAAATAATAAACTATTTTAATGTATGCATATATGTGGATACACTATTGAAATAACTAAAAAAAGTTTACTTATTTTATATGACTGAATAAGTTAGTGGCTATTATTATATGAAACTAATATAATACTAGCATAATACTGGCATAATATAACAACAATATATAGTAAAAAAGTCTTGGAGCTAATCCACGAATGAGAAAAGGGAAAAAATGCTCAATTCAAAGATATCTTAGTGCACACTAGTATTTTATATGTTTTTGGAGTGTATATATTTTTCATATTATATACTAGTATAAGACGAGTTTATACTAATATAAGACTGACTGTGTATACAATTTTCGATTTGAATGAAATGAAAGCATAAAGAATCGTATATATATATATATATATATTGGAAGAGATCAAAAAAGATGGTGTAATGACGTAAAAAAGAAAAATGTACACATTGTATAATGCATATGCAATGCCAAAAGCATTGGCCAAAGGAAATATTAAATGTCCTTAGATACTATAATATAGCATCACTAGTATCACTAGTATTGTGTTTTTTGCTTTTTCTTTTGGACAGTTTCTATAGTTTCATAGTGCTATAAATCAGTAGTTATATCATTGAGCTTTTAATGTGTGAGAAAAGAGGATGAAAGAGGGAGCAAATGAGAGAGTGAGTGAGAGAGTGAGAGAAACTAGCATGGTCAAATACTAGTAAAGAGAGAGATTCATACAATGGATGAGACAATAGAAAAAAATAGTGAAATGGAAACGGTGAAAAAGAAAAATGGTGATGGCGATTGATGAGAGAGACATTTTGAAATATGATAGCATTTGGAACTAACAATAGTAATAGTAATGGTAATAGTAATAGAAAATGGAAAAATAATAAAATGAATATATGTGAATGCGATAAAAATATAAAGAATTAATGAATATTATAAAACAATACTCTAATAATGGCAGAGACGGAAAAAGAATAAATTGCATATGATGATGAATGAAAGAGATACTATATTAATACTAATAACATAGTGAATGTTATATATAAAAATAGAGAGAAAATAGAAAAAGTAAAGAAATAAATAGAAACACAATGAAACAGCATCTTATACTAGTATATTTGGATCCAATATAAGTAATGGTGAAACAATAATTGTGCACAGAGAGAATTAACTTAACTCGAGGCAAAAGTTACTTTCACAAATATAACTATTAACTAGTATACTAGTACATGTGTATACACTAGTATACATTTTGTATTAGAGAATAGGCACAAAAAATCTTAATATACATTCAATAAAAGTTATTATAAAAATTGAAGATTATAGTAATGGTGAATTTTATTATTTCTTTTTACACATATAGTATTTTGGAAATTCAATGATTTTGTTATTTCTATTGTTTTTAACCATAATTACTATACATACATATTTTAGTATACATTAGTATATGATGAAATTTTAGAGAATATTAAAAGACGATGATAGTAATAATGATGATTAAATTTTATCATTATTATTAAAGGGCTTTTCATTGGAATAATGTGAAAACGTTTTAATAAAAAAGCGCATTCACTATGATATGAAATGAATGTACTAAAAGAGTATGATACATTAATTCATAGGATCATTATCAATGATGTGATAAAAGTATAAATCTTTCATCAGAACCATCATCAGAAGACCCAAATTATAAGCATCAAAAGAATGAGAATTCAGGTTTTAGGATATGTCCTTAAATCAGTGCCATTATTTGATGCTAAAGAAAAAGAAAAGAGAAATCGCCTCACACCGGAAAACAATAAATTGTTCATCTATGAAAGTAGTACCAAAGTAATAGCACCATTCACTAATATGTATATACATATATACCATATTATAGCATATATGTTATATTCTTTTGTATTACAAAACTTATCCCATCCTTAGAAACTCCCATTTCTTTTGATGCAAAGAAATATTACATATATGAGGATGATGGTTCACTAGTATTTGGCTCGAATACTAGTGATGCACTAGTGATGAAGTGAGTCAACTTATATAAGATATATACGCTGAAAGGTGTTGGCAGAGATGAAAGGGATTTAATCATTTGTAACATAAGAATTATGTTTCAATGGACTTTGATACTGTTATCAGCAAAAAGGGAATGACGCTGTTTCGACGGTGATAATGATGCACTTCTTTTAGAGACGGTATCCCCAATAGTTATGGTGTTACTGCTTTTACTATTGCTATTACTATTGCTATTACCATTGCTATTACTAACACTTTTCAAACTGCATCAATGCATCATGAGAAGGATTAGAATACTATGCCATTGGCATGTAATTGGATTACAATCGAAAGGTCGAAAAAATACACATTTTCTATTCCTTTTCTATTCTCATTTCGTTTTCATTCTAAAGCTCTATGTACACTGAAAATAAATAGTTTTACAGCATCAAAGTTGTTAAAGACTACTAACATGAGTATGGAAACGAATGGAAATAGTGATTTTAACTAGCATTAGCTTGCAATTGTCCTCTCAATCTCGAAAAGAAATTTGACCAATGGACATTGGCAGTTAACATTCTCTCTGACATCGGTATTGTTCTCATGGGGATGACACCAAAAGTGAGTAACTAGTACCAGTAGTACCAATAGTACCAAAAGAACTAGCAGCTTTTGTTTCAATCGTACTTTAGTTAAACTAAACTAAAGAGAAGTGCTCATAATGAAAATAACTGACGTATATTTGACAATGTACTATAACAATGTACTATTGCAACATTCACCTGAAGATGGCAAAATAAATGTGCCCATTATCTTTGTACTGTTGTATCAGAATATAGGAATAGTATATAATAGTATGTAATAGTGTATGTATATACGAAGAAAATAATACACACTTTAACATCATTGATTCTCTGATGATAGAAATATTTTCATTATTACTATTACTTAACAGAGTGAAAAAGATAATTTCGGCTTTAGTTAATATAAGAAACACAATGAATAAGAAAAACTATAGAATTACGAGAATATGAGAAAATGGCTATATATTTATTTATGTATATAGTAGTTATACTAGTATTTGTTGGATACTAGTAACAGTGAAGAATATAAGTGATGATGGACAGTAAATGGTTATTGACCAATGCCCATGGGACATAAAAGATGTAAGAAATAAGAAGTTTTTCCCATTCCCGTAACTGGACAATGGTCTAAGCAGTCGATGAAACTAATATAAAGAAATAAATCATAGTGAAGAAACTAGTATTAAACAATGACTAGTAATACGACAGTATAGTAATTTATTAAAGTGTGATGCTGATTGAAGAAAAACTATGCATTTTATATATCTCAATGTGCATGTTAATCATTAATGAAATTGCATTGTATTTTAGTATATAAAAATGTACATTATGATTTAAAAAAAAATTCGATTAATTATTTTTTGATTAAAGAACTAATTAATTAAATAATAATATTTATATAAATTTTTAAAAAAATATGAATATATGTAAATAGAAAATAAATGTTAAGAGAAAAATTAATAAATAAGAA
>JAQIXB010001126.1:0-12006 GCA_034697405.1 Mesoplophora pulchra
TAATTAATAATAAGTAAAAAGTTAATAAAAGAAAATCATACACATAATTAGATAATGAAGAATATGATTAAACTATTATTTTAATGAAAATATTATATTTAATTATGTATATTCTTAATTTTTAACTAAATATCATTCACGTGATACGCTAAATATTAAGTTTAAAATTTCTGCCAAATATAAGCCCGGGCTTCTAATTGGTCCACAAATTTTACCCTAAAAATGGCCTTCTGCCAAATAGAAGCCCGGGGCTTAACTTTGGCAGAATCCGGTAATATAATATATAAGACATTTGTATATAAAAATATTGAATTTTCTTTATAAATATACATTAATATATTTCATTGACTAAAATATTGTTATTATATTTATGTGTGGAATGTACTTTTAGGGAATAATCTTAAAATTTGAATTATTTCTAAGCCCTTAAAAAAAGTATTTAATATAAAATATTAATAAAAATATTATTTTATAAATATTTAAAAAGTTTTTTATTGAATTTTATTGAATTTCATTTATTACTTTTGCAATATTAATGAATTTATGAATTAACGTATAATAATAGCGAAATTATCAATATTATGATACTAATTTATGAATTTTAAGGCATTTTTTATATAAAAATTTTAATAAAATATTTTGAAATAATAAAATAGATATGCCCTTAAAAAGTAAAATATTTTTCTTAAAATGTGTCCCTAAAATTCCATTTTCAATGACCCTTAAAGAACAACCCTAATTGGGTAACTAATAATTCAATAGTATTTGGTATTTGAATATACACCTGTGTGTACTAATTTTTTGATTGCATTTTAAAAATAAATACACTCTGTTCTCGATTTTAGAAATTTTTTGATTATGGCAGCATTTTTGAAAACTTTAAACAAAATGCATGTTAAATGTTAATAAATTTTTGATTATGGAAACAGATGTTTCTCAATTTTGGCATCATTTTTACGATTCTCAATGCACATTTTATAATGTAAAACGTTCTCAGTTTTGGAAACTCACAGATGACATCGAAAATGTTTTCACATATAAATACATATGGTTATATACCTGATGTTTGCTCTTATGGTATCATAAATGATAGCATAACATATGCTTACGCATAGAATCGCACATGCTGTTGCATACGGTCCGGGTCTACTATAAATACTGTATAATATATTTGTTAATGAAAAGTAAATGTACATTATAATGTAATTATAATTTGTTTCTTTTAATAAATGAACTTTAGTTAAATGCGATATATTATCAGTTCGTTATGCATAAATTTGTAAAAATTCCGATTATATAAAAATATAAAAAATTAATATTATTAAATTAAATAATTAAAAAAGAATTATAATTATTAAAGAATTCAATTAAATAATTAATAAATTATATGCCTATGAAATGAATTGTCATGATTTTTATTAATATATTAAATTAATAGTTTTGTTATTGTGATATATTTAATTAATACTAATAAATAAACTTATATTTTTTATAATTTATTTTAGTATTTTATTTTATATTTAATATAAATACAATGTTATTGTATTGTATTTTTTTTATACAATATTCTTGATTTTGAAAATTTCTCGATTATAACAACCCATTTTTTGCCAAAATCGAGAACAGAGTGTAATTTTTATTATAAAAGATACAATGCGTATTTATATATGATATATTTTATTGAATAATTATCATATTTTTATAAAAATATGATATTTATTATAATCAATAATATTCATGGACATTTTAGATGTAAATATAAAAACATTTCCTTTTTATTAATAAAATATTTTGTGCATAATTTCGTATTTAAATAAAAATACAGTAAAACGTCTTCAAAGGCGGAACCAATTTTTTAAAAATATGTACGCTTAGTTGAGGTTTTACTAAATATATATTTCATTAGTAATATTATTAATATATTATTTTTTACATTTATTTATATTTACTATTTTAGGCATAATGATAAATATATTAAAATTCAATTTATATTTATCATCGTATGTCATACTATGAAATAATATACTTTTTAAATGTAAATGTAGAAATTTTACTATAATTTTATCATTAAATATAAACACTATGCTCAAATTTCAATGAAAAATTTTACTTGAGAATTTAATAATAATAAAATATTTTAATATTTTTATAAAATAAATATTTATTAATATATATTTATCGAGAAAATGATGATGGTCATTTTTGCATTAAAATTACAATAAAATGAATGTATATATTAACATAATATTAATTTTAGAAATTAATTACTAATTATTCGGTGCGTGTTTTATTCGCATTTTTATTATTTCAGTATTTTACATATGAATTATATATAAATATAAATATACTGAAATAATGAAAATGCTCATTTTTAATTATAATTTATATTTTTTTGGCACAAAATTAATTTACAACGATTTGAATAAATGATAAAAACATATATTTATATTAAAAAATATTAATTTATTTATAAAAATTTATTAAATATTTATTCATTATAAAATATAATTCGCAAATTATTTTAAAATATCAATTAATATTATTTTTTGTAAATGATAGTTAAATGGACATTTACTAGTAATAAACAACAATGGCATTTAGATTAATATTAAAACAATTGAGCATACTGTTATGGAAGTGTTGGATATTACGTTTACGTCATTGGATTTCGACTTTATTTGAATTATTACTCCCTTTGGCATTAACATTTGTATTAACAGGATATTGGTCATATGCACAGGTAAATAATGAACAGAGATGATCATTCAGACTAAGCCTTCATTCAGATTAAGACTTTAGATTATACATTTCAAGCTTTAGTTTTAGTCTGATGCTACTAATAGTACATGCATGTTATTTTAGTTTACATATTAAAAAGAGAGACTAAAAATAAGACTATGGTACACTTACAGTAAAGTTTAATTTAAAGTCTTAAAAATATGTGAGGGAAATATTGTCCAAAAAGCAGGGAAGCGAAGGGAAATTAGGGAAACTAGTGAATATATTTTATTAATGATTAGTCTATTTTTAAGACTAAGGATTAGTCTAACTAAATTGTCAATTTTATAGGTAAATAATTCTGGATCTACTAGCACTGTGCCTGGTGCTGCTGCAGTAGCCAATGCAATAAACACCTATGGTACTAATAAAGGCATTGGTGACAATGATGATTGGGTCGGGCCCATTGTCTATGAAAGACCAACAATGGAAGTGAATGAATACGGTATATTCACGAATTTAATGGACACACCGTATGTTACAATATATTATACGCCTGTGACGTCATTTACGAAAAAATTAATGAAACGTTTTAGTGAATATGACAATAGTATGATTATAAAGGGATTTAAAAACGAAAGCATTTTAACTAAAATGTTAGTGACGGTATATAGTGACAGACGTAATAAAACGGGAATACAAAGGTTTAATCCCCGCGAAAGTACTGTCGGTATGTAAACTATTCTCTTATCCTTTTGACACTTTCTATATTTACTAATAAATTAATTAATTAAATAACGGATTACACGTGTGAGAACTTATACTTTGAGTTAATATTAGATTTTTTTTTTGTCATTATGACGTGAGATTAATATGAGAATAATGTTTTAATAAACATGATCCTTACTTTTAGGCTCAGTACTATTATTTGCATTAAAAGTGAAAGTATATGGATATACAATGTAATGTTAATTTTATATATTATTATGTAAATTTTATTTATTATAATTTATGCATATTTTAAATAAATTTAATAAAATATGACTCAAAATATAAGTACACGATTCAAAAACATGTTTAAATTAAGTCTATTATTTAATAATAACTTATATCATAATAATAATTTTTATATAAAATATTATTTATATATCACTTTTATATATTATTTAAATATTATTTAAATATTATTTATCACTTATATTTTTAGGTGTAATATTTAATAATGTGCGCCGAAAACGAAAGAAAATGAAAGTAACAAAAGGGAAAAGTGCAAATGCTATTGGGGATGAAAAGACTCGTGATATAATAGAGGTGCCCACAAAATTCAATTATACAATGCGCGTGATTGATTCAGAAATGGCATTTAATGCATTACGTTTATTTCCGATTAAACTAAAACCGGGGCCCTCTAAACGCTCAGCATATGAATACTTTTTTAGCCCCATTCAAAGCACCATTAACAATATATACATCGATTTATTAGTGGAATATTATGCCGCCCAAACTAAGACTAGCGCTAATGGCACTTATAATCGTAGGCTTAAGATCAATAACATTGAAGCCTATAGAATGCCATATCCAAGATATTTGGATTTAGTTAGTATTAGGTTAAACTTTTCGATGCACGATTTAGTAGCCAAATGTGTGGTCATGGGCTTTATAGTGTTATGTCCGTTACTAGTGAAACGCATAACGGACGAAAAAGCGGGAAAATGCAAAGAAATGCTTAAAATGATGGGAATGTCCGATTGGGTATTTTGGGGCTCACATTTTATAAATTATTTTAGCGTAATGTTAGTACAATCGTTAGTATTAACATATTCATTTTGCTATGGGTACGGCGGTACCGCAATTATAAGCGAATCGAATCCATTGTTAGTATTGACGTGTTTAATAGTCTATTGTATTCAATCGATATTATTTTGCATGATATTTTCCACCGTATTTACTAATCCGGTAGTGGCTGTTGTGGTCACTACAATAGTATGGAGTGTATCTTACAGTATACCCAATGCTTTCTTAAATCCGACGCTTAATCCACAGATGGATATATTTAAAACGAATAAATATCGCATTTTAAGTGCAGTATTACCAAATATGGGCATTTCATGGTGTTTACAGGTACGTGCACATGATTATTCACCCTATGCTTAGCTTAAGTTATTTAATAGTAAACATTTACAATTAGTCTATGATATATTAAACCATTATGATGATAGTGATCACTCAATCGTTTCATTTCACACATTTTTAGTTTTAATATTTAAATGTGTGAAATTAAACTGTGATTACTGTACTTTTTCTTATGAACATTATACAATAAAACCTCAATAAGGCTGACACCATAGGTCGCTTTTATTACTTTTTATATGATGTTTTACTGTATGTATAGAAATTTTTTTATATATTATATGACCATATCCATGAAAACATAGGGAAATGGGAATTTTCTTATTTTTATTACTTAAATATGGGAAATTTGGGAATAAACGACTAAACAATAGAGCGACTTAATTTTTATCTTTTGCAGGTCATAGGTCAATTTGATATTTATGGAGCGTCCGCATCATTTGACAATTTACTAGCGTCAAATAGACTTTTTGGCGATTTAAACATAGGGGTATTATTAACAATGATGATATCATCAGCTGTTTTCTATGGTTTATTAGTATGGTATATTGACAATGTATGGCCATGGCAGATTGGGGTGCCTAAGCCCCTCTATTTCCCATTTCAACTAACGTATTGGTTTCCTAGTTGGCATGAAAAATTCAATAGGAAAACTAGTGCTATTAATGATAATACATTAATTATTCATAATGATATTAATAAAATTGATAATAATGATACGTTTGAAAGTGAACCTCATGATAAAAGATCGGATATTTCTTTAGTAAATTTAACTAAAGAATTTACTAGCAATGGTCATGGGAAAAAATTGGCCGTTAATAATTTATCTCTTAATGTATACTATGGTCAAATAACTATTTTATTGGGTCATAATGGAGCGGGAAAAAGTACGACCATGAACATGATCACGGGAATATTCCCCCCGACACGAGGGGCCTCTTATGTCAATGGATATAATGTTAAAACTCAAACTAAAAGCGCACGCAAAAGTATGGCACTATGTCCACAGGTATTTGCTATTTATTTTTCAATTTATTCCCGTATATGCTTATATATCTTGAGTTTAAATTAAATATAAAGTAATAGTAAATTTTATTTTTATAACTTATATCTTTATAAGTTCTATTGTCATCGAGATATAATGCTTATTTAAACTCCTCTTTAGTACTTTTATCTCGAGTTATTATAAGAGATTAGTTTTAAAAATAATCGTAAAATTATAATACAAAAATAACTTTTTTATAATTTGAGTTAAATGACATTGTATTTTTTAGAATCGGGGAAAAGGGGAATTTTTTTTGGGAAAATGAGGAATTTATTTTGAACATTCAAAGATCTCTATCTTTAGTTAGAGATATTTGAATGTTCAAAATCTTTAGTTAAACATTTAATATTATATAATAACGATATGATGTATGATCAATTTTAACGTTAATTTATGTTTATTGATACATATTTGTAATGTTTGCGACAATGTGTGCATTAATATATTGAAATGCAAAATTAACGTATTATTGATTACACTGTATTTTTCTTTATTTAAAGGAAAACATATTATACAATGAACTGACAGTCGCGGAGCATTTGAGACTCTATGCCATTTTAAAGGATTATCCATTTAATGAATTATCCAAAGAAATTGATCACACTATAGACATCGTCCGTTTAAAGGATAAACGTAATTCAGTGGCGTCATCTTTAAGCGGCGGAATGAAACGAAAGCTGTCATTGGCCATCGCTTTAATCGGCGGTACCGAAATACTCATTTTGGACGAACCCACGTCCGGTATGGATCCTGAGGCCCGAAGATCGATATGGGATCTGTTACAAGACATTAGACTCAAAAGAACCATCCTTTTGACCACACATTTCATGGAAGAGGCCGATGTACGTATTAAACACATTGTATTTTAATTTAAAACTTTTAATATATGCATAAAACACTCTGTAAACTAATTTTAGTTAAAAAATTTTAAGCAAAAGTTTGTAAAGAAAATCGATCACATTTTTTAAAGAAAAAACCGTTATACGCAATAATCACATTGTATATGATTATAAATACCCTGTATTTTTACTTAAAATTTTATAAATTAATTGAATATTTTAGAATAATTTTAAACAATTTATTACATGGAATTTAGTATTTTACTTTAAGAGACTTTAGTATAAGAGATCTGAGTTTACAGGGAACATATGGAATTTTAAAATTTAATATTTTTTTAATATGTTTGAAAATGTATTATAATATCTAAAGTGAGGTATAACGATATTTATTATATTTATTTAGGTTTTAGTTAATTTTAGTTTATATTATTCAGGTTTTAGGTGATCGTATCGCAATTATGGCCGAAGGTAAAATCCAATGCTGCGGATCATCGTTATATTTAAAGCGTAAATACGGCGCCGGATATCATTTGCGTATTGCTAAAGGTGCGAATTTCGAAGCAAAAAATGCTTATAATTTGATACGTGCACATATACCATTCGCACATATCGTGAGTGAAATTAATTCGGAAATAATCTATTCATTGGAAATGAATGATGATCATAAACATATTAATAATGATAATAATATACCACCATCGTCAGAAGCATCATCAGGTTTTGGATCAGAATATTCAGCAGTGGCATCATCAGTGTCTGATTCTATAGCATCAAAATCTGCACCATTATTAGATCCGTCATTAACATCAGGATCTTTAGCAAATGTACCATCATCAGAATTAAGATCAAAATCTGAATATGAATCTTCAGCATTAAAAAATCGACCATCATCAGGATCAGTATCATCTTTGCCATTAAATAGTAAATTCCCCGATTTATTTGATGATATTGAAAAGAATAGGGCAGCATTGGGAATAGCATCGTGTGGAATCACTATTACCACGATGGAAGAGGTGTTTCTAAGAGTAGGACATGACCATCATGATCATATTGAAGAAGATAATGATCAAAATCACCATCAATTAAAAAATGGTGCATCGAAATCCGTAAACAATAATGAGATTAAAAAGCATTTACTTAACGATGATAATGATAATAATAATCATGTAAAATATGGTGGTGATGGACAATTCCTTTTATTCCCAAATCATTCCTTAGCACATACTAAAATAATTGGATATGAATTATACATTCAGCGTGTTTTGGCCCTATTATTAAAGCGATTTAATTACGCGCGAAGACATTGGCCAATGATGGTATTTCAATTGCTATTACCATGTGTGTTATTCACATTGGTATTAGTGTGTGATTGGGTCATTCGAAAGGGCGATTTTATTCCCGATCTGAAGAATCTTCCTTTAGATATGAAACAATTATACGGCGATAATACTGAAGCATATTTCATTGATAATTATCATAATGATAATGATAACCATAGGTATGGCAAATTATCGTTTTACTTATAATTTGAGACCCGTGTTAAGCGCAATATGAATGCATGTCTCTTATACCCTGAGGTGTACATTCACTTTTATCTCTGTATTTATCTCATATTATAAAATGTGAGATAAAAGTGAAAACAATAAAATGCTTTTTTTTAATTTTTTTAAATATATATACATTCCTAACTAATGCTGGCACTTAAGTTAGTTATGTGATGCCCTAAATTTTTTAAAAAATTCTTAAAATTTTTATTTTTAATTATATAATAGTTTATTCGGAAACATTTATCGTATGATCGGACAAAAGAGATACTCAATGGATACTCATATATTACCTCAAAATGAGACCATAGAAAACTTAAATGATCATTTAGTGTTTAGATCCATGGATAATTTCGATGATTATGTAAAAAGGGACATTATAAGCGGAGGAATAACCAAAGATGGCACCAGTGATGGTCCTAATTTAGTAGCATTTTACAATACTGAAGTATCACATTCGATGCCATTATCAATTAATCACGTGTTTGAAGCTTTAGCTAATTACGAAATGGCACGATTGGGCTTAAATACGACAATTAGTATATCTACTAGCAATTACCCTTTATACTTAAATATGGCGCTTAATATAAATTTTGCCCCAATTATGTTTGGATGGTTTGTGTCATGTATACTATTGACACCCATAACCGTACCATTTATTGGCGCGTCATATGTGTTATTTCCAATTTCGGAGCGCATTTCAAAATGCAAATTAATACAGATGATGACGGGAATATCTGCGCCATTATTTTGGTTCACAAATTTTTTATTTGATCTTTGCGCACATTTAATAGCCATGACATTCATATTTTTAGTATTCTTTATATTTGATTTTAATGGCATATACTTTGGTCAACTAAATACTAGTATAGGCCTATTTTTGATGCTATTTTTATTCGGCTTTGCATCAATACCTTTAGCCTATTGTTTTAGTTTTGTGCTTAAAAAGCCTTCGACCGGGTTCGCTATACTAGTTATCATTTATTTAATATTTGGACTAGTACTAAATATAGTTATGTCAATATTTGACATCGCTCTAAATGTATTTCAAATTACAACGCTAATATCTCACGATAGGTTTGCGACATTAATCAGCATATTTCGAGTGATCCCTGTATTTAGCATGTGTTTCGGTATTCAAAAGCTCTATCGTTTGGGTTCATTCGGTAGTGTCTGCAAAAAACTAGAAACAGACCAAAAGGACATCTTAGAAATTATGTGCCGACAGAATACACCCCTATTCTACGGCTGTTGTCCTAACTTTTGTCGGGAAAACGGCGATTGTTTTGATAATAGAAACCCTTTGAACTTTGACCACTATGGTATTGCGCCCGAATTTCTTTACATGACCATCGATGGAATTATTTTCTTATTATTTCTATGGTTTATTGAGGGAAATATGCAACAATTGTGGTATTTATTAAAGAAAAAGACATTTTTCAAAAAACGCATTAATTACGAAAAACACAGTAATGATAATAATGTTAATAACACTAATGATGCACATGCAATTGAAATGACTTCAGACATAGGCTCAGCCTCAGCTGAGACTAGAAATGGCATCATTCCAATTGAAGACTCTGACGTCATAAACGAAAGACATCGAACAATTGATTTATATGAAAATGGTAATGTTAACGATGCGGCTATGGTCGTGTTAAATTTAACGAAAATATACGGACGTAATATCGATAAAATACCGGCTGTAAATGAATTAACATTTACGGTGAATAAAAAAGAATGTTTCGGTTTTTTGGGCGTTAATGGCGCAGGTAAAACGACATCATTTCGCATGTTAACAGGAGACTTATATTTAACTAAAGGCAACGCTTATATCTATGGTGTCAGTTTATGTAATAATTTACGGGAATTTCAGTCCCGAATCGGATACTGTCCGCAGTTTGACGCATTATTGGACCGATTAACGGGACGCGAAATGCTCTATTTATTTGGGCGTTTAAGGGGCGTGTCCAATAGAGATCTAAGCCGTAATGTACAGAGTGTTATTGAAATGGTCGATCTGAAGAAACATGCGGATAAATGTACTGAAACTTATAGCGGGGGTAATAAACGGAAATTATCATTGGCCATGGCACTCATTGGAACACCTCCGGTAATATTTTTGGATGAACCCACTTCGGGAGTGGATCCATCGGCGCGAAGAAAGATATGGACGTCATTGGCCAATATTCGGGAAAAATATAATATGTCCATAGTATTGACGTCACATTCAATGGACGAATGCGAAGCTCTGTGTTCACGTATCGGTATTATGGTCAATGGAAAGTTCAAATGTTTAGGTATGGATGTTTATTTGGGAATTATGGAATTTTTATGTTTATATTTTTTATATTTTTATATTTGAAAAATGCTAATTTTTAAAATTTAAGAGATACGAATTAATTAATTTTTTGAAAAAAAATTCGAAATTTCATTATAAAATGTTTTGAATGTATATAAATAAAGAGTGTTAATTTCCAGGGAATTTTGAAAAAAAACATATTTCTATGCTTTCCTCATATTCTCAATGAAAAAATACAGTAAAACCTCTATAAGAAGTAAGCCTTAAAGAGATATATATTTTTATATTATAAAGGTTTTTGTTTATAGAGGTTTAAGTATATTATTTTTATAAACTAAAAATTAAAAGATTAGGGAATTTCCTAATTCTAAATATAAAAGAATTTTACGTTTATTTTTGGAAATAAATTTACAATTTATTATTTATACATAAATTGTAAATTTCCTTTAAATTTTGGGAATTCCCTATTTATAAATATTAATGCATTGAATGTTATTTATAGGATCATCGCAATATTTACGGTCAAAATATGGTGAGGGATTTACCATCATTATAAAGATAAAACGGGAATTAGACGATGATCCTTTATACATTCCCAAAGTGCATAAACGCATTTCCGAAGCATTTCCATCATCAGTTTTAAGGGATTCGCATCAATGTCTTTTGCATTATCATGTGACAGATTCGACGACAGTCACGTGGTCACAGATCTTTAAAGTGATGGAAAATGAAAAACATGATCTTCAATTTGAAGATTATATCGTGAGTGATACGACATTGGAACAGATATTCCTTTCATTCGCCCGTTCACAGCTCTAATTTATTATTAAATAACTCAAAGTCTAAGGTTTAAAAAGAAAAAGAATATTTTTTTTCAGACGTGAAAATCACAAACATAACTCAAAGTCTAAGGTCAATCGGAAATTCGTTCATTTAATAATAGTTTTATATAATTCGAGAGCTAAATTTAAACGCATTTCAAAGGTTTTATTGTATCTTTAGATATAATGATGATCATTATTTATTAATTCGTTATGAATCTCACGTTAAAATGATGGAAATATTTTTATTATTATAAACTCACGATATAATGATAAAAATTTTAATGTGATTATATTATGATCTGAATATAGTTGACATATATACTAATATTTATCCATAGTTAACTTTTAATTTGCATATAATCTCATCATAGATCTTATAATTGTTTTTAATTATTTCATTCATTATTTATTTATTTTATCATTAATTTTATTCATAAATTTATTTATAAAATTAATATTAAATAAAAATACAGTAAAATCTCTCATAAGGAATATCTCTATATGTATGAGATTTCCTATTTTCAGAGGTTTTACTGTATATGTATAAATTTGAAGATATATACATTATTACTATTAATTAATAATTAGTAAATTATACATATAT
>JAQIXB010001127.1:0-11997 GCA_034697405.1 Mesoplophora pulchra
TAATACTGCTGTAGCATGTTGTTACCATTCTAATTATTATAATAGTGTAAAACCTCTAACGGTCCTCTCCAAATTATTGCATATTTTTAGTTTTTATATATACATATACAGTGCGCTTATTCTTATGGGAGACTCTGTACAGGCGCCAGTGCTATTCAATGCGTAAGCAAATGTTATGATTTACATATGTTTTATTTGTTTATAATACTTAGCATATGCTTACACATCGAATAGTACTGGCGTCTGTACAGAGTCTCCCATAAGAATAATTGCACTGTATATAACATTATAATATTAATATTTTTGTATATTAATAATTGCAAAGTTTAAATAACATATATGTATACTTTATTTAAAACATAAGAAACATGGGATCTCATATCTCAAAAGATATATTATTCAATTGAAATATTTTTAAATGAAAAAAGCATTTTTCTCAAATTTAACATCATGATTATTGCATATCTCTATATGATTATAGTCTAATATAGAGATATATTATTGATTATTAATAAATGTGTGATAAAAATTATTAATTTAATAAATTCTTTTGATATATATTCATATTTACGTATATTCATTGATTTTTCTTTATGTGTCTAAATACTGTTATTACAGAGTGTGTTTTTTATTCAATATACAGATTGAACCCGCACTTATGTACGATTCAGTGTATTCTTTGGCCCGCGGTTTACAGGCATTAGAAAGAGGAGCGACGTTAAGACCCGTTAATGTCTCATGTGACGAGGAAAATCCATGGAATGACGGCAGTTCCCTCTTTAATTATGTCAATGCTGTAAGCGAATCATGTCAATACTATAATCATGTATTACTATATCTTTTTATAAAAAAAGTACCGTGAAAAGACCTTATAATTTTTTGCCATTATATTAAATCCTTTCCAAAGTCCATGTAATTGTATGTAATGGCGTTTTTTAAACGCATTAAACTTTCAAATTTATGAAAAAATTATATGATTAATCACTTACAATGATCTAAATATTAAATATTTAAAAATGATTGCATTTTAAAAATTATATGCAATTTTAAGATTTAATGAAATTCTTAGCATATTTCTTATAATATTAAAATAAATTCCATTATAAAGTTTTAAAAATTATAATTTTAATTAATTTAATTAAATAAAATTACGTAAAAAATTTAACGATTCAAAATAAAATACAATAGTTTAAAAAATATTTAATATAAATATTTTATATATTATAATTGTATTTTTACTAATTTTTATGTAAATAAATATGTATTACATTGTAATGAGTTATTATTTTTCACAAATCTCACAGAGACACATAAATTTGTTAATGATTATTTCAAAAATTGCAATTTTTGCGTAATATTTTATTAAATAAATTCATTCATGCAGATTTATGTGGAAAACTTCTCTGTGACGTTTGTGAAAAATAATAACTCATAATTATAGTTAAATATTTACGGATATGATTTTATAACAATAAATTAAAATTAAAAAAAATTCTAAATAATTTATGATACAAATTGTAAAGCGATGTTTTAAATAAAAGCATATTTTTAGGCCGAATTTCGAGGTTTAACAGGAAAGATCCAATTTAAAGAGGGACGAAGAAGTACGCTCAAACTAGATGTGCTCAAATTGAGAAACGATAAATTGGATAAAGTAAATTGCTAGTATATTTATAGTAATAATATAATTAATTAATTATATTAAATATTTTATGGCAAAACACATTTATTTTCATTTGAATTAAAACATAGATATTTAACTAATTAATGTAATGTTAAATATACGAATTATTTTATTTATTTATTGTTAACTAACTCTAATACTAGCTGTATGTACAATAAATTGAGCATACATTTTAATTAAAAGGTCGGAGAATGGTCAACATCTTTGGGTTTAAATGTGACGAATCCTGAGGTATTTCATGAATTTGGAACATCGAACATTACGCTTCGGGTGACGACCATAGCCGATATTCCTTTTGTAATGAAAAAAAAGGGAAATCATACCCTTAATAACGAACGATACGAAGGGTTTTGTATCGATCTTTTGAGGACGATCGCCTCAATATTGGGATTTAATTACGAAATATATTTAGTTCCCGATGGGAAATACGGAGCCGAAAACACCACCACAGGAGAATGGAATGGTTTGGTCCGGGAAATCATGGACAAAGTTAGCCTTTTCTATTATATCATCCTCATTTACTATTCATATCATTTTCAATGAATTATATACATGTATAAACATAGTTAAAAATTCAAATTTTAAATTAAATTATTTTTATATCATTCAGTTATTAGTATATATTTTTATTTTGAAAATATCAATGCATTCAATTTATTGAATGATGTTTCATATTTTAAATTAAATTTTTTATGTATAAATAAATTATGGTTTTCATGTTTATTTAAAATAATTAAATTTTTTGCATATTTTATTTTTTTCAAAATATACCTGCATTTTTAAAATAAATAAATTTAACATATTTATTAATATTTATATAATTACTGTATTTATTGTTCATATTTGTTCTAAAATTAAATTATATACAGTAAAACCTCTATAAGGCTAACGGTCTCGCGCCCAAGATCCCATTCTGCCTTAAGGAGGCTTTCGCCTTATAGAGGTTCCTATAGAGGTTCCTATCTAAAGCATTGTAAAAAAACTAACTTTTTATACAATTTTCAGTATATTATATAATGTTAATATTTAGCCGTTTTTATGCTTAAAATGAATTTTTATCGTTATTTATTCATTTTTATTAAAATTTTCAATTTTTAAACATTTTTACAGATTGTACTTACATGAAACACAAACTTTTTCATTAAATATATGAACGCATATTTTTTAAAGTTTTTAGTTAATTTAATTATAATAATAACTAAATATTTTATATGTAATTTTTAATGTAATTTAAGTGTTGGGAAACTCGAGATATAAGCGATAACCTTATTAATTTTTTTTCGGAATTTTGGTTTTCGGGATTTTGTCCCTGACCCATATATACACACCGTGTTTCACAGGCTTAATATTATAAAAATATATTGTGATTATTCTAAAAGTATAAGGAATTTCGGGAATATTTTTTTACTATAATTTCAAGGAATAGATGCCATTTATTTATTTTCATAATGTTTTTAAAATTAAAACTTTTAAATAATTTAAAATGTTAAAAAATGCATAATGAAAAAATATAAAATATTTAAATTTTTATACCAACAAAATTTTTTTCATCACCCTGTATATTTAATTTTATCATGTGATATACCATTGTATTCAGCTTTAAGATATCCTTAAAATAAAATATCATATGACCATACATGGTAATAAACAAAAAATAAATATTTTTGTATAAAAATTTTAAAATTTTATGCATATTCCGGAATTTTAAAATTATAAATTATTTAAATTTTTAATTTTAAAAACTTTATGCACATAAGTAAATGGTATCTATTCCTTGAAATTATAGTAAAAAAATATTCCCGAAATTCCTTATACTTTTAGAATAATCACAATTATATACACATATACTTTTACAATATTAAGCCTGTGAAACACGATGTGTATTATGTATAGTACTATATTATTAAGCTATTCTAAGCATTGCGAAATATTTTAAAAATGGTTTCAACTTTGATGATCCGAATAATATAACAAATATATGCCCTGAAGACCAACTTTACTGTATTTAATATTTGCTGAATTTTAAAAATACGAATAAATTTAGTTTATTATAAAATTAAAGTTAAACATATAAAATAAAAGTTAACGGTTAAATTTACATTTGTATATGACAAAAAATAGATTATATACTACATGTACATACATATACCATATAATGAATATTTTTATTAAATTTCAGAAATGTTATTAATTTTAGTACAATTTTTACTTTAAATATATAGTTTCAAATTTTACTGTACAATATTATATGTACACTAAAATGCACTTTAAAATATATTTAAAAAAGTTTTAAATTGTATTTAAGTTAAATTTTAGTTATGTTAATCTAAAACTATTTTGTTTAATATGAATTTTCTATAAAAATTTCAAAAATTAGCTTTACTCTTCCTTTACATTTTTATTTTAAAAAAATTATACAAAGCAAGTTGGCCAAAAAAAGCAAGTTTTTGTGTTTATTTATTAGATAGATATGGATACATAATTAGTCATTTTTGTGATATTTTAAAATAACGGTTTTAGACTTTTACTTATCATTACCTAAAATGTGCTTAAAATGTTTTTTTTATGTTAAGAGATATTAAAGAAATAATTAAACATATGTCCATATCTATAAAAAAAATGACCTTTGACCTCAAAAAATTTGTTTTTTTGTCATTTTAAATGCTTTTGTTAGTCTAAAATTTTGTTTTAAATTTACGCCTCTATTTATTGTATATTTTTTAAAATTAAAAAATAATTTGAACTGAATAATTATAAAAATATTTAAAAAATGCTGTTTTATTTGTTTATTTGAATTTTTAATAATCATATACAAAAAGCAATGAAAGTGAATGTAATAACGATGATTTGACTTTAGAACGCAGATTTGGCTGTAGCATCGATGACGATAAATTACGCGCGTGAAAATGTGATTCATTTTACGAAACCGTATATGACATTGGGTATCGGTATTTTGTTCAAATTACCGACGACGATGCCGATACGCCTCTTCTCGTTTATGAGTCCATTGGCGGTGGATATATGGCTCTATGTATTAGCAGCGTATATATTGGTGAGCACCACGATGTTCATAGTCGCGAGGTTCAGTCCGTACGAATGGATCAGTCCTCACCATGGGTGTATATCTAATAGTGGTGTAATAGAGAATCAGTTTTCTATGGCGAACAGTTTTTGGTTTTGTATTGTAACACTCATGCATCAGGGATGCGATTTGAATCCAAAGGCCGCGTCAACGCGCATCATTGGAGCGATATGGTGGTTTTTCACACTGATACTAGTATCATCATATACTGCAAATTTAGCTGCTTTTTTAACTGTCGAAAGAATGATCACTCCGATTGAAAGTGTCGAAGATTTAGCATCTCAGAGTAAAATATCATATGGAACATTGGAAAGTGGATCCACAATGACATTCTTTAGAGATTCTCAAATTGAGACATTTAATAAAATGTGGAGATTCATGGAAAGTCGACCCTCAGTATTTGTTAAGACCATTGATGAGGGCGTTGAACGTGTTTTGGAAGGAAACTATGCATTTCTCATGGAAAGTACTATGCTCGACTATAAACTACAAAGAAATTGCAATTTGACTCAAATCGGAAACCTTTTGGATACTAAAGGATATGGAATCGCCACTCCTATTGGTTAGCTCTATGAAAACACATTTACTAAATTTGTTTATTATCACCATTTATTCATATAAATAATATGACACTAAATACTAAATAAATAATGTTTTAGTATAATATTCTATTACGTCAGAATCATATTGAAAATAACAATTTTTTCATTATGCATTTAAAATTTAATTCATATTTCAATATAATTCAAAATAAAAATAATATCAAAGAAATTAGTAGACATAAAGCAAAGTATCATTATAGAAAATCAATGGAACGATATGATTTTAAACGTAATATACAAAGGGCTTAAAATAAAAGAGCACAGAGGGAATATATATCCCACAATAATAGACATTTTCCTTTTATTCCCCCTTTGCTTTGTATATTTGCTAAGCATATTTAAAAATGTTTTGACCGTCACTCTTAGAAATTTTGCAGGGACATGCTTCACTGCAATGCACATTTTTCACTTCATTTACATGTACATTGTAAATGAACTGATGAAGCATTGCAGTAAAGCATGCATGCCCCTGCAAAATTTCTAAGGGTGGTGTTATATGGAAGAGTCTAAAAAGTGAGGTAAAACGGTAATAATGTAATGCAACCAAACTATGTAATGTAATCAAACATTATAATAAACTTAAAACTCAATTTATATGAGTATTGGAAAAGATTATAGCTGTGTCATAATCATAGATGGGATTTTTGCGGAACAAAAGTCTTATGAACAAAAATTATTAATGTCAAAATGCTGAATTTTAATAAAAATGCCGAAAAAATGCGGAATTTTTTTATTCATTAATACATTAACAAAAACATTAATTTAATAAACGTTTTTGTTAAATCAAAAACATATTAATTTTATTTATTAATATATTAATTTAGTTTATAAGTTTTTCATTATAAAATTTTAGTTTTTCAATTTATAACTATAAATTCTTAAAAAAGTGTAAAATAAAAACATGTAAAATAAAAATAACATTTTAAACATAATATTAAAAACCGTTGAAAAATCATATATTGTTCTATAAAAGCCATGAAAATGCGTAAAAAATCCTTAAATACGGACTTTTGGGGAGTTTTGCTGAAAAACAGTAAAATGGGGAAATTATGCAGAAATTTCTTTGCATATTTTTGGTCCCTATTACTTGATTCTTTCACATTACTTAGTTTCCGCACGATTCAGTTACGTTTTCGTAGATGCGGAATTCCACAATAATCCCATCTCTGATCATATTATATTTTTTATGATTCAAATTAATATAAAGAAAAATACAGACTTTTCATGGAAATAAATAGTCCGATATCTTTTTAATTTGCTTATGGTGCTCTTATAGCGTTAGAACTTTAACTTTGTAACGTCTTTCTTATGTCATAATGCACTGTTTCCATATTTATCCATTGCGTTTCTAATGTGCCTCTTTCATTAGAAACTCAATTTAACAGACGGTCCTTTACTTAATTTGTGAGTCCCCATCGCGTTCCTTTGCTTTATGTCATCATTGTTTAATATTATAAACTTATGTCTGATTTTTAATAATATCAAAATATTTTTTTATTTTTAAATAATTTTTAATATTTTATTTGAAAAATTAAAAAAATTCTTTGTTTTTTAAAAATTCATAAATCTGTCACTTTCGAATATTAATTTTCATAATAATATTTACTGACTCTTTATTTTTTGCTAAAAATGCAAAAAAAATCTTTTTGTTCATTCATTTATTAATTATACAGTACTGCTGTTCATATACCAGAATGTAGACATCGCATGCGCATGCGTCTTTACAATGTTTAACATACACATATTTTTGTCAATGAATATATACAGTGCGTTTGATCGTATAATCGCATATGTTAAGCATTTTGTGCGCATTATTTTGCGCACATTGATGCGGTCATATAATCAAACGTATCGTATAATAAATACGTTCGATATATTCGGCATTCCAAAGTATTTAGGTAAAAATTGAAAATTTTATTTTTTTATAATTAATTATCATAAAATTATAATTTTAATATATGTAAACTAAAATTCAACTAAACTGAAACTGAAAATATATAAAACTTTTATAAAAATTAAAAAATATCTTTTTACATAACATATTAGATCCCGTTTTATAGCCTCACATAGTCTTATGTTTAAAATTTTAACATTAATTAATAATAATATATTTAAAATGATATATTATTATTGTTAAATGTAAAACTAATATTTTATGATTCTGAATATGAAATTTAATTTAAAAGCGTTACACACACACACACGGACATACGAAAGCTCTCTTTATATATCTAATCCTGAAAAGTATATTATTTAAATACAATTATTTATTAATTTTTTAAAAAATTAAAACTTTTATTATTTAGGTTCTCCGTGGAGAGATAAAATATCATTGGTAATATTGAATTTACATGAAAAGGGAATAATTCAAATGTTATATAATAAATGGTGGAAAAGTCCGGGGATAATCTGTACACGTGACGAAAAGAATAAAGAGGGAAAAGCATCTGCTTTAGGATTAGATAATATCGGAGGTGTTTTCGTGGTGCTTTTGGCGGGTTTAGCGCTCTCTATTTTAATCGCCATCACTGAGTTTTGCGTTAAATCAAAAAACAATGCGCAGAGTCAAAGGGTAAAGCACTTTTTTAAACATTTTTAGTATAAAATTATCAATAAAAATATTTTAAACATAAAATGTATTCATTTTATCACATTTGTAATATTAGTGTATAGAGATTTTTAATATTAATACACGCTGTATCATGACTCACGCTAAAGAAATTTTATATAAAAAAGTTTTAGATAAAGAAAGTTTATATACAGAGTCAATTATTAATTATTTATTATTTAAGTTTAAGGAAATTTACAGATAAATATTAACCCATACTTTGTAATTATATACACTCTGTTCGCTATGTATAGAAAATGCATTTAATTGTGTTTAAAATTTATTCACTTAAATTTAATTAATTCACTTAATTTTTAAATAGCATATAAAGTAAAATGATATGTCATTTTTTTAAAAAAAATATAAAATTTTCTATTAAATTAATAAAAAGTAATCACATAATAAAATAAAAGTAAAAAATAAATTCAAAATCTATAAATAAATAAATGAATCATAAACATTATGAGCATTATTATTTTCAATTCAAAAATATTGACTATGACTTAATACATGTATATTTTCAAAAAATCGAGAATTTACATAATGAGCAATTTTTGTAAAAAAATTGATGTGCGAAGTATTATAGCAAAACACTGATGCGATAAATCATTTTTGTAATTGAATACGCATAAAACGTTATATATATAAACATAAGCATAATGCTTATTCAATCACAAAAATGCTTTATCGCCTCAGTGTTCCGCTGTAAGATGTTTCCCGTGTTTCCTTCCCTTTGACATTTTAAGAAATATCTGTAAATTTCAGAATTTTGTAAATTTTAGACATTTTCAAAGTCCACTTTCATTTTAACTCTGAACAATTATTTATAATATTAATTAATTATAATTAATAAAATGTGTTATTTATGTTTAATATAAGACTCATAACAAAAGAATGTCTAAAGATAAAGTGAATATAAATAGAATTCGCTTTAATTTGAATTTTGAATGGTAACCTTTAAGATAAGGTGCGCAACGATCATCAAATGGTCTATGGAATTAATAATAATAGGTTCAGAAACGCATAAAGTTTGCTTTAATAATAATAAAATTTATAAATTTAATATGATAATTTTTTCATTTATTTTTTATTTTTAATGAATTTCCAAATGTAAAATTAAAATAAAATTTAATTATTTTAAATTTGAGCTAAAATTTTAGTGTAAATATTTTAATGTGAATCGAAACGGAATTTTCTGTTAAAATGTGAAAATGTAAAAAACATTACGTTTAATTTTGAGTTTAGTTTCTATAACCATTATATAATTTGAGTGAAGATAAAGTAATATAATATTATATAATATATGTATGTGTGCTTAACATGTACTGTTTTAAATTGAATATGATTATGTATACGGACAATATTTTTTGGGAAATTGACTGTGCTAAGAATATTTGCAATTTATGTTTAATGTTATTTTAACATAAAAATAGGCATTTAAAATCAATTTATTTCTTTCGAAGAATGTTTCAAATAAAATGTTTAATTTAGGAATTTTTTAGCACTGAATTTGTGGTTTTTAATCGTATAAATTATGTTTTAATTTTTTATTAACTTTGGCCCCTCAAAAATAAATGTTAAATAAAGATTATTTATACATGAATGTTATTATTAGAGACCTAAAATCGCCGTAAAAAACTTATTTTTTTCCAAAAGAGATATCAAAGAAATAATTAAATATGTGTCCATATCTATCAAAAACATGACCTTTGACCCAAAAAAAATTTTGCTTTTTTTGCTTTTTTTGGTCATTTTTTCTCGAAAAAATTCCTTTACTCCCCCCTTAGTATTTTTATAATTTTTAAAAATTTACTTTTTTTTGCTTTTTGGCATTTATAAAACTTTTTTTGATCAAAAATTTTGCGTAAAATTCAGGTCTCTAGTTATTATAAAAGATTTTTTAATTTAACATTTTAGTTAAAAATAAACTCAGAGGAAAATATATAAAATTTTAAGATTTGTCATAGCACTTTCAATGCTTTTTGAAGTAAAATTTTTTCTTATTTTGTCTTTAAATATTTCAAATTATATAATAAATTAAAATTAATCATTTTATTTTTAAATTTTTCTTAAAATATATTTTTGAACCCCAAACATTACCCTGAACTTACTTTTTTTAAATTTTAGCGTCGAATTTCTTCCCAAATTTGGCCATTTTTATGTCCGAAAAATATAGTCTCTAATTATGTATATGGGAATTTATTTTATGGATAAAAGTTATTTACTGATTTTATACTTTTCTGTTTCACCATCATATAGCATTAGTATCATAAAATTCAATTTTAAAATAGTTTTTAGTGCTTTTATATATCTTTACAATTGTTACATATTCATATTTTCCTATACTTAACTATGAAAGTTATTTTCTAATAAATGATAAACCAAAAACCAAAAAAATACTATAAAATTTTCAATTTATGAATGAAACATTTTAAGTAAATATTACTGAAAATGTTTTCACTTTTTACACGCATTTACACATTATAATAAAATTTTGATTTTAAATATTTTATTTATTTTTAAATCATATGCATTGTGCACTTTATAAAAACTCACATTGTACATGTTCAACAATGGTATCAGTTTTCAAAATTAAATATTTATGATTTTAATTTTTCTAAAAAATAATTTTAACACTGAATAATGATATATCAGGAGCATTATGCATGAACTAATTTCAAAGTCATGGGTATACAATGATTACAATAAATAAATTGAAATATTAAATCTGATATCAGAATTGTAATGATAATTGCATTGTGATAAAAAAATATATTAAACTTTAAATTTAAAAAATCCTAAATTTTAAAACATAAAATGTTAAAAATATATTTTATTCATGTTATTTTATTCAATGAATTCTTTAATTAATTAAAACACATTTTAAAATATATAATTTGTGAATTTAGCAGTCGCTATGTTCAGAAATGGCTGAAGAATTGCGTTTCGCAGTGAATTGTCGTGCATCACGTCAAAGGCCTGCGTTAAGGAGAGAGTGTTCCAAATGTTTACCCGTCACAACATACGTTCCAACGATAGATATGATGCCACAAGAAAATGGCATCATGCAAATGATTGAACTGAGAAAAGGATCATCATCAGCACAATATGAATGTGGAAGTGAATGCCATAATCATCAGCATTATCCTCATGCACATCATCATCATTCATAAGATTTTTATGATAAATTTACATTAAACATGAGTGTGGGAATTATTTAAAATTCATTCGATTTTAGTTCAGAGATAACACCATTAATTCAATGGTAAAATAATAATTTTAAAGTTCAGCTGAATATACAATTGAATGTATAGAAATGTATTAAATAATAAAAGTATATATTGAAATAAATATGTGACAAAAATTATATGAAAAATCAATTTAAAGGCACATAATATTGCAATGAAAAGAATATATTTAAATTTAAATGTAAAAATTTAAAGACATTTAAATTTAATTAACATATACTATAATCATATTGTATGAAATGATAGAATTCTTTTGCAATAAAAAACGAATGAATGCAAAAATACTTAAAAAAGATTTGTTATACTTTTTTCTTAAATTATAATACTTAAGAATTATAGTATATGTGATATGTACAGAAACTACACATTAATCTATTCAAAATATAAAATAAAATATATAAAATTTTATATATTAATATAATAATGAACATGTATTAATATGTATATTAATAATTAATATTTAAAAGAAATACATTTTATCCGCACATTTCATAAAATTGTATCGAAAATATAATTAAATATCCAAAAATATTTGTTAAAATTTAGGCATTAAAAAGGTCCAAATAATTAAACATAATTATTTATATCATCATATTTACAATGTTTAAATTATAAATTTGAGAGTTATGTCATTTCATTATTATTATCGTTATATATTCATAATTAAATAGCAAAAAACAAATATACATATAAATAATAATTAACAATCAATAAATTAGTATATAAATTACATTCCGAAAAATTATTTTAATTTAATTAACATAATGTTATAT